>BMAO01017683.1:0-17922 GCA_019973975.1 Trichonephila clavata
GTGTGTGTATGCACGCGATGTCAGTGATTTCTTTAACTATGACAAAAACTCCCTTTTTGAAATTTGTTCTTGCGTTGGTGTGGTGTGGTACTTAGGAGAGGTGGGTAAAAGCTTAGGTGTCGTCCTCGTCACTTGACCATGGTTGAAAATTTCGAGGTCCGTCTTCAAAAACCCTCGAATAGGCGAACAGTGCGAATTTATAAATCACTCACTCACTTTTCAATTCTTTCGTTGCAATTTTTTAGTCCCCGGAAACGAAAATGTAGCCTTTTATAAAAATAGTTGTATGTTGAAAAAGAAGAAAAGTAGAAATTTTCAAATTACAAAATTTTACTACTATTTTAAATCTTGAAGTAAAATTGTGAGGATATTTTGAAATGTTCGACACACGGGAAAAAAGTTTCATGCAATTATCTTTATAAAAGAAGAAATTATTAAATGATTGTTTTAAGTATTTTGAGTGTTTTGTTAAAATTTGTTCAAAAAGTTTTTGGCTTTTATTTTTTAAATCACTGATTCTAAAAGTTTTAAAAATCATTTTTATTTAAACGCAACGATTTTGATTCATTTTAGAAAAAAATCATAAAATATGCAAAATATCATTGTTTTGTAAAAAAAAAGTTTTTTTTTAAAATTCTTTAAAAAAAAGATAGTTTTCGGCATTTTATTTTTTTAATCACTGATTCTAAATGATCAATGAACTTTTTAAAAATCATTTTCATTTAAATTCATCTATATTTATTCATTTTAGAAGAAATCATAAAATACAAAACAAAATTAATTAATTATTTTATACTAATATTGATTAAAAATATTCATTTAGCAATTAATTGTGACATGCCAATTTAGTGATTTTTGATATATTAATAACACGCAATTAATAATGAAGAATTTTTATTTGAACATAGCTTTTATTTTTTTCTAAGGAAGTTATGCTTATTTAACTGAATAATTCAAAAAAAAATTCGAAATGGGCAAATTTTGCGTTTTTATTATGAAATTATGTGTCAAAAAAAGATTTATACATTAGGCATTATTTTAAAGTAAACTATAAGTTTTATGAAAGAGAACAAAAATTTTGATACTGATAAATATTTTAAATGAGTCTCAGAAATGTATTGAATACATTTTGTCATCTTAATCTAACATCTATAATGATTTAATTTTGAAAATTATCTAAAGAAAAAGTAACAAAAATTGAAGCAAAAATAACTTTTTCACTCGCATTTTTTTTTACTCGCCAAATTTACTGATTTCTCCCTGTTTAAGGCAGAACTTTTAGTGTAACACTTGAGTTAGATGCGGTCGACGGTTAAACAGTTCAAAGGTCTTTGGCGCAAAACTATTTTTCGACTCCAAGGTTTGGCTAACTGTAAAATCGCGTATTTTTTATTAATTTTTATTTTTAGGGCATAATTTTTAAGTTAATGCTTTCAAACTTCACAAATTAATTGCAAAAATAAAGTACTTTTAAATAAAAAAATGTACAAAAATACTGTTTAAATTATTTCTCGAAAAACGGTTTTTTACGAAAATCACAAAAAATTTTTTTAAAATCCGTAATTTTTAAGCAATTTTTTCAATCTTCGTATAGATTACGGATAATATTCTTTACACACGGAAAAAAGTTTTGCGATTACTTCATAAATGACAAAGTTATTCAATGTTAAGTAAAATTTGAGTATTTTTTAAAAATCTTTAAAAAAAAGTTTTGGGAATTTTATTTTTTAAATGACTGGATCTAAAAGAGAAAGGCTTGAAGTTATTTAGTGTAGAATATCGTTTTAATAACACGAAAACAAATTCATACGCAACAATTTAGAAATAATTTGCATAAAAAGCATCAGTTTTAACCTTTTTTAAAAAATTCTTAAAAAATAGAAAATATCATTATTTTGCAAAAAAAATTATACCGTATTGTGGCGAAATAAATGATCTTTCCGATTCTGTAATTATTTTTTGTCTGATTTCAACAGTAAAAATTGGATGGCAATTTTAAGATGGTGGAAAACGTCGGATCACCGCTCGGCCGAAACGGAATGGAAGTTCTGCCAAGTAAACAACCCGCAGGAGTAAAACAATTAGGCGTTTTAAGGTTTTTAATTAATATCTTTTTAACTAATTGCAATATCGGAATGAAAAATAGTTTACATCCTATTCTCAGACCTACTGAATATACGCACAAAATTTCATTAGAATCGGTCTAGCCGTTTCGGAGGAGTTTGGTTACATATATATGTATAGCCAGTAGCCCAAATGCTACTCTAAGTATTGTATGACATTGTAAGCTATACATCTTCTTTGGTTATTACTAAGTAATTTAGTGTTAAATTTTCTATTGTATTGAAAAACATTCTTACACCATTTACCTCTTGATTTAAAAATAACAACACTTGAATTTCTAAAATAGAAATATATTTAGCATTTACACCCTTGTACTACCGATTCCTCTAAACCCATTTTTAGTGGATTCCTTCACAAAAGCAAAAAAAAATGTTCATCAAGTTTAAAGTCAGTTAAACTAATTGTTCTAAAAACAAGCATTTTTATCCATAGTTCCCCTGTAATTCCCCCTCCCCGTTGGAACTACTTGATTCCCGAATAAAAGAATCGTGGTTGTGCAAATTTCAAGTCTGTGTATGTAACAGCTCAAAAACTGAAATTTTTCGATTATATTGTCTCCACAACCCACCTTGGAGGTCGGTTATCGCAAATTGATGGATCTTTGCTAAACGAAAGAAACTTGTTTACCGAATTTCAAGAGTGTAGGTCTAAGAGTTCAAAAACAGGAAATTTTGTGTGTATAACGCCCCCGCAACCCCTTGTGGTTGACTTTCACAAAATCCATTCTTATTGAGTCTCTACTCAACAAAAAGAACATTTCCAACTAATTTATAGTCTTTAAGTTTATTAGTTCCGGAAATCGTTCGTGATGGGAATGAGTAAGTGAATATGTTCTCCTTACTATATACAGAGGATTTATTTTTTTTTCTCTCTCTTTGTGATCGATACGGTATTTACATGGTGTGACAATTAAATTCCCGGACTGTGCATTCCCTAGCCTTAGGCTTGGTGTGAAGGAGGGGGAATACAGTATAGCTAGCCTTGATCCTTCTGGAGCTAGTGGTATGTTATTCCATCCCTTTTACGAGTTCAGTTTATTTTTCCTCTTTGTTGGAATAAAACGTTGCTGTGTCGAAGTGCTGCGATCATGATAAACCTAAAAATCGAGCAGCGTAAGAATTTTAAATTCCATGAGAAATTAAAAGAAAAACTCAAACCGAATGTTTTTAAATGGTTAAAAGGGGTGTTAATAGATAATTGCATGCCCCATATTCAATTTTTTGAACGGTACAAACGATTTCCTGAAGATCAGGAAAGTGTTGAAGATGGTGAACACCCGGGTCGATCTGTAACATCAATAATTGATCATGTTCTTCGTTTTAAATGGATATTATTATCACCATGATTGACTGGGTACCCCAAAGCCTAACCGTGAAACAGCAGTACTACAGTGAGGTCTTGAGAAATCTTCGAGAATGCGTCAGGAAAAAAAAAGCTAGATCTGAAGAGCAACAACACGTGGATATTGCACAAAGACAACGCCCCTGTCCACATTGCGCTATCTGTAAAACTGTTCTTGAAGAACAAACACATTACGATGCTCGAGCTTCAACCGTACTCGCCAGATCTCACACCATACGACTTCCATCTGTTTCTTAAAATGGAAAATGCGTTGATGGAACACATTTGCAGTCAGTAGAAGAGGTTAAGGTAGAAACGTCAGACTTACTGAAAATGGTGACACTTAATGCCCCGGAGCATTTTTTTGAATGATGAGCTATGTACTGATAGGGAAGAGGAGTATTTTAAAAGGTATTAAATGGTATTTTTATATTGTTTTCAATAAATCTAAATTTCAATACTAGTTTGGTTATTTAACTGTCACATCTCGTAGATCAAAGGAAACAGTGAACTATTAGAGCACATTGATTTATCATTATAAAATCCTTTCTTTCACTTGTGTATGCGAGTTATAGCTTATTATACTGATTTTGAAGATAAATATTTGGATATGAGCACATATATATACCATTGATTAAATATATATATATATGTAATAGACGTTGGTCGTTGACATGATTTCTTAATAATATGATCGCTATTGTTGATGGTTTCTTTGGATGATATTGACGAGACATTCCGGTGATTAATTAAAACTGTTTATTCCACATCTTAAACACATAAAACATCACAAGGACGACGCATAACAAAGAAAATGAATGCACAATGAGCTGCAGCCGGCTACATGTTTACGCAGACGAAATACAGAAGCGAAAGAGAACGGTCCCCAGGAATCTCCGTATTTATAGGCTTCTCAAATCACATGATCTGAGTGGGTGGATAGGTGTAGTTTAAAATACTCTCGTTAGGCGGCGGGTTAACTTATTATTAAAAACGTTGGTTCTGAAAGGATGGACCATTGGTAGTTAAAAGTTATTTTAAAGGATTATATTACTGGGAATTATTACATATATATATTCTACATTATACCTCTGTTTGTTGAATTCTTCCAATTTCTGGTTTAATTAAATTCGAATTTTCGTTTATTTGAAATTCACTGTGTCTTCAAACAATCCAGATTCTAAAATGTTAATTAAATTTATTGATTTATGAAAATTATTATTGATTAATTAATATCGAAATATTAATTGATTTAATTAAATTAATTTTTTGCATCATTTTATATATTTTATTGAAACTTCAGCCGTTTTGAAAAAATTCCACCAGCTTTATAAATAAAAATATGTAAAAGTTCTTTAAAGATTAATATAAAGGCAAATTTTTGAAAGAAAGCAAAAAGTAAAATTGTATCTGATCAAAAGAGAAAGCTATAAATAACACAAGTTGTGTGTGTGTGGATTCCTTTTAATTCTTAAATGTGTAACTAAACAAATTCTTGGAAGAATAAATAAAATGTGGAAATAAAAAGAAAAATTACGTATAGTCATTTTGAGAAAAAACGATGCATTTGATTTTTTATATCCATGTGTAATCTAAATAAAACAAAAGAGAAAACAATAGAAAAGTATAAATTTCATTTTGAAATTCGAATTGTTTCAAAAGAGCTCTATCGGTGTAATATTACATAGTATCATCGTGCTTTATAAACCGAAATATCTTTGAGAACACATAATTCATTTTTATGTTCATAGATTCAAAAATGGGATTATTTTTATAGAATTTAAAACAAAATAAATCAATAGTTAACCTCTTTTCCACCCATTTGTGAAAAAATAAAATATCTCTTAAATTTAACTAAATAGTGTTAAGCATTTTTTTTTTACTCCGATGAAACTGCGAATATGGACTATATCTCGATTCTAAAGAAATGTGGAGCAAATTAAATTGTAAAGAAAATAAATAGTATTTATTTTTTAAAGTGTTACTTTTTAGATGTTTGATTACATTATAAAAAATGATTTAACCTCCTTACCTTTATAAAAATGTATTTCTTCAATATAAATACAACTAAAATAAAATATATCACAATTGCATGTCTTCTTAATTTTTAGTTAAATTACTTGTTGTGCATGCTTAACAAATTCAACTTCTTTCTTTTAAATGAATTATTCGAGTATATAAATGCAATTATAAAAGAAATGCAACTAATAAAATAAATACTTTTAAAACTTTTTCTGGTTTTTTTTTTTTTTTTGATATTTTCTTTTATTATTTTTCTGATCCTACAAATAAGAATGTGCAAGAATGCTAAGTAAATTGCATACTTCATATATTTTTTTAAAAAAAATTTGGTAAGAAATAAAGGTTGAAATTAATAAAGAGAATTTAATACATTAGGATGTTTTGCTTTTTACAAAAAAATAACTTATAGTAAAATGTTGGCTCTTATATATATAACAATTGTAAAAAGAGTAAAAAATAAACTTTTATTTGTTGCAGGGTATACAGTATATTATATAATGAAAACATGATTATATTTATAAGCAATTTAGAGGTATACAGGATCCGAAATACTTACATACAAAGGACGCCCTTGCGGCTAGAACTGCTCTAATCCAGTTAAAACAGCGTTTTTCAAACTGTGGGTTGCACCTCACTGGGGGGAGGGGGCGTGATAACTCTTCGTTGATGGAGAAAGCATATTGTAAAGTCGTAATCAAAAGATTATTTTTAAAAAATTATTAATTTACTGAAAGTAAACAAACACATTACGTTCTGACAAAAAAGTACACATTTATATAATATAATAAACTGAAAAATGTATCAGTACTGCGCAATGTATTTTATAATTAATAGACATTACTATGAGAAAAAGTTTAATAATTACCAGTGATCCTATGGGCTTTTCATATACAGGATGTCCCAAAACGACCGCATACATTCTGCGCAGCTAAATTCATCGTTGGTAGTACATAAAAAGTTTCCAAAGAAGCGTTCCTGTACGATCCATAATTTACGAGGGGAAAAAATGAAATACAAAGTATGACGTCACTTCCGGTGAAAGAAAAAACACTTTAGTGAACATATCAACAGCAGTATATGCACAATTTTAGGCAGATGTTCAAAATGTCCACCGTGCATGTCGAGGCAGGTTTGAGCACACCGTGGAATGGCTGTCATCCCACGTCGCAGCATCGTGGGGTCCACAGAAGTACAAGCAGCATGCAGACGGGCATCTAAGTCCATTTGTGTTGTCGCTACGTCTCGATACACCAGTTCCTTGAGATGGCATGTCGCAGTAGTCGCAAGGCATGTCGCAAGTACATGTCGCAGTAGTCACGAACGGAATACATGGTCACCATACTAAGACTACCGGTAGCTGCAAGATGCAGCCTTTTAAATACCAGTTCAACGGCGGCTTAACGTCATTCCACGGCACGCACATGCATGACGTGACATGTGCGGCGAACGTTTTAAACATTATCGTCTGGAAAGATATGCAAATACTGTTGTTGATATGTCCAATAAAGTGTTTTTTTTCTTGCACCGGAAGTAACGTCATACTTTGTTTTTCGTATTTTTCTCGTAAACTATGGATCGTACAGGAATGCTTCCTTTGGACAGTTTTTATGTACTCCCAACGAGGAATCTAGCTGTGCAGAGTTTATGCGGTCGTTTTGGGACACCCAGTATAAAATTATATACAAAAATTAACCCTTATCTTGATAATTTGTGCGGTTTATAATTAATCTCTTAATTGCCTATCAAATCTCCCAATGCCAGCCCCCGTTTTCCATGTAGGCACATGTATTGGATGTAATGTAGGGGATTGTGGGTAGGCATAAATAAGAAAATTCTCTGAAATGAGTAAATTCTTCACAAACACTGTCAAGAAATTTTAATGGAATTCCAAAATCATCAGAATAATTTTAAGGATACCAGTGCACAGAGAAGATCGTACTTCGAACAGACGTATATATACGTCCGGACAATTAATGTTTTGGGTGAGAGAGACGTTTATATACGCTGGTGACTCTTAAGAGGTTAAAGTCGTACTATAGCTTTAGCGTCAATGTATAGTATTATTGAATTCAATACATCGTTATTGTAAGGAAGGGGGGGCGATGAAAATTATGATTGAATATTGGGTCGCAAATCTTGAAATTTTGAGAAGCACTGGGTTAAGCCTGTCATCGGTTTTGAGATCTGATAAATGCAACTCTGAATGTTCAGGTAACCAATAAATCGAAAAGAAGCGCTATATATCCGATGGCTGTCCATACCATAGCACCAGATACAGGTATCGCATGATGATATCAAATTCAAACAAACCACGTGCATTCTCCTTGGACAATGTGGTGCCTGTTTCCAGTTTTGTTGTTGGGCATCTCAATACTGCATTGTTAAGAGAAACCGCAATAATGGTCACCGTGCAGTACAGCTCCAGACGTCGTCGCATTGCCCGTGCGTGTATTTGTGCTGCAAAACAAATATGCTCCTTGACTTAAGGTCTGTGATATGAGTGTGGCATTTTCCAAGGTAAAAAAAATGACAACGTGTCTATCCTCTCGGACATTAGTGATAAAAAACTATTAAGATACTGCATTCCTTCCAGTTTTCCTCAATCCACGTAACAATCGTTAGAATCCAGTCAATGCGAGTAGAAATATCACATAATGACAAACTGCACTTCCGAAAGACACGATCCTGCTGTTATTGAAATGCGACCCGAGTGAAAAGTAAATTTTAATTTTCTCTTAAGGTTTATCCTTTAACAATATAGATATTTGGTATTTCGTATAACGAATATTAAGAGGATAGGAAAATAATTTTTAAGAGAGAAAAAATATAAGTTGAAAGAAATGTTTTGTGAAAAAAAATCTCAGCAAATGTGAGCCAAAAGCCAAAAAATCTTTTAAAATAATTAACGTTGAAAAAATACCTGAAAAATTATTGAATTAATGTTAATGTACTTAATAAAGTACCTGACACAATTTTAAGGTTCTAATTTTCAAACAAAACACACAATGAATTACTTAAAATAAACCAAAGTTACAAAGAGTGTGTGTTTCCTATAATAGTTAATTTCACTTTTTTTATTCACATGAAATAAAGTACTAGTTTGCAAGTAATAAAAAATTCTATGAATACTTTTAAATTATTAGTTCATTTTCGAGTATTGTATTTTTACATTCACAATAGGTTTTCACAAATAGTTAAAGCTCTATTGTGTGAAAAACACATAAAAGTACTCTCATGCTTTGTATAATTCCATTTATCGAAGAAAGATAATTATTCTTTTAGTGATAATACAAACAGTGTGTAGTTCCCAAAAGTTTTAAAAATGTGTTTCCTTCAATTTTAAAATTAATAAGTCTCCTGTCTTTAAAGTATTCACTATGAATAATACAGAGCAAAAAAAACAAATTTCTTGTTTTTCAATAGTCTAGTTCAGTTTTTTAGCACATATAAAATTTAATCCCAAAGAGACATCCTGAAAAAATGTTTAGATTTCAGACTAATTTTTTGCTTTTTTGTTGGATTTACTATTTAGAGCAAATAATGGTATAAAGGAAATAAACAATATTTATATTTATTCCTCAATAATAGTTCAGCAAAGAGTAATTCATTATTTTGATTCAAAAAGAGCAGAAGAAAAATGGATTAAAGAGGCTTTACTTAAAATATTTGAATATTATGCCCGATTATAAGCATTTTAACATATACATACTTCGAGGCTGTCAATTAATGACTAGAAAACTAGTATATATATATATATATATATACAAGGGGTGATCAAATGAAAAGGTACGAAACGACACGGTGGGTACAAATATAGACTTTATTCAAAATATACACCATAGGCCTGAGCACAACGATCCCACTGATGAACAAGCCGCAGGATTCCTTGTTCCCAGAATTCCTGTGGCTGTGACGAGACCCACTCCTTCACAGTGTCCTTGAGTACGTCGTCCGAGTTGAAGCGCTTTCCTTTCAGGTGTTTCTTCAGTGGACCAAACACATGGAAATCGCAGGGCGACATGTCCGGACTGTAGGACGGATGGTCCAACATCTCTCATTGGAACTTGTCCAGTTCCATTTGTGTGACTCTGGAGACGTGTGGACGCGCGTTATCATGGAGCAGAACTACACCCTCCGTGAGCAGCCCCGGTCTTTTGTTCTTGATGGACCTGCGTAGGCGTCGGAGTGTCTCACAGTACACATCGGAGTTAATGCTTTTTCTGTGCTCGAGTAATTCTGTGCTCGCATCATTTGGACGCCGCTTTTTATAAGAGCCTTTGCTCTCTCCTGCGCATGCGGGCACCCGCGCATGATCCGATCCCAGTCAGAGTCTCCAATGGCATCCCGAGATGTCTCGCTACATTCTCCCTTGGCGGAATATGCAAATATTTAACTGTTTCATTTTTATGTCGTTTCGTACCTTTTCATTTGATCACCCTTGTATATATATATATATATATACATATATATATATCCACATTACCTGATCACTAATTCTTACACCCATTACACCCATTCTTACATCCTTGCCTTACCTAGGCTAGACTCGGGCACGCGAAACGTGCCATCCTGGCTCATCTGGAGTGTTGTTTGGGCACTGTGAAAATATACACTGCACATTGGGTCTTTCCAGAATTATTTCACGTGTGCTTTTTTTGGTTGCGAGTTTTTAAAAAGTACAACTCGGTGGAATTTTCTGCAAAAACACGACATCCTTCTGTTGAGCACCTCCCCTTCTCGCTCGTCTGAAAAACACTGTTGACTACATTCCTCCAACAGGGAAGAAAACTAACACAGCATAGGGTGCACAGCAGAAGGACGTCCTCTTTTTGCAGAAAATTACACCAAGTTGTACTTTTCAAGTATTCAAAACCATAAAAAGCATATGTGAAATGATTCGGGAAAGCCCGAATACACAGTGTAAATTTTCATAGTACTCGAGCTATACTTGGGATGATCCAAGATGGTACGTTGTGGGTACCCGTGCTCAGCTCAAGGAAAACCGAGAAGGGGTTATTATTGAGAATGTCTTTGGATCTTAGATATCACTTTTATTGCTTGGCCATAGTTCATTAATGTGAAATGCTTGTCCGATAGCTTTCGTGGAACTCGACATTAATAAACCAATCAGTCAACAATTCTTCTAAATTATGTAGCAGCTACTTGAAAAATTTGTGTACTAGTTTTAAAGTATAGCAACTTCATTAGAGCAAACTTATTATTACAACAACAATTTTTTGTGAAATTAGGACTTGATCGCCCAACACAAAGATTTTGTCCTTATTCAATGACTTGATTGGTTCTATTTTGTGCCTTTCTTCTTGTAAAAACTTAGAAAGTATTTTAATCTTTAGTTTAAAACTATACATGTATTACACCAAGAATACAATCTTTTTCTTTAAAAAAAAATCAGAACTATAAAAAATATGCTTGGAAGATAATTCAAATTTGGTGCAATTCTAAATGGTAACTCTATGGATCAATTGTAGAACACTCTGACCTTATTAAAAGTCTTCATGTCACTAAAGAGTTCGAGCAGCGTAGCCAATGTACGTTAAATATATAAAGACTAAAAGTAGTTATATTGGCATAGCGTGTGAAAGACTGGAGATTTAAAAACGAGCTCAGAATCGACCTTGCCTCTTGACCACGGTCCAAAATTACATGATCCGTCATGAATAGATTTTTTATTTCTTCCTCTGAGTTTGAAATTTTTAATAAATCAATTGACCAAATATTGATTTTAAGTTACGCATTCAAAAAACTTTGTTAATGCAGTCATTGCAACCTTAGAAATAATAGCTTCTTGTTGCTGAATGTCTACAGTTCAAAAACATAATGATGAGAGACGCCATTGAAGGAAGAGATTGAATCCATATCAGTGCAAAATGAAAAAGAAATGGTTCAACCAACTTGACGATAACGAAGTGATTGATGAAGAATTTTCGATTATCCATAGTCATGAAGACAATTAATAACTAAAATAATTTTGTCTTAGTGTAAGGCGTAAATGTAAAATTCTATAAAGTAAAGCTAAGTGGAGATTTTCTAATCCATTCATGATAGATTGTTTATTAATACTGCTCTTGGGAGTAACACAAAAGCTATAAGAAATGTTTCTCATAAACTATTCTCTCGTTAATCTCGTGTTTTTTACGTTCAGCTTTAAATGTATAAGCTATATATATATTTATATATATAAGAGTCGCCCGAATGAAAGCAGTACTACAGTCGGTTTGATATAAATGGTTTAATGCTATTAATATAAATTAGTATACAAAGGAATGAAGTAATACAGACGTAATAGATAGGCTAGACAAAATTACTTTGTAGGTTGGAACAAGTGTCCCAGTGGCTCACGACATGATAGATACTTTAAGTGAAGAAACTCCGCGATGTGTGTGTGTTTGTTGTGGAACCAATTTTCAACAGTAGCTTGGACCTCATTATTGTCGGGAAATCACTGTCCCTTCAGAGGTTTCGTAAATTTACCGAAAATCTGGTAGTTACACGGCGAAAGATATGAGGGGATGTTCAAGAACCTCCCAATGGAATTAACAATGTTTTGCACGTGCAGCCACTTGAGGATGAGCATTATCATGCAAGATGATAACCCGATGGACAGTATGTCACGTGTCATCGGTTTTTGATATTCTTTCTCAGTTCATGCAACGTGGAACAGTACGTGGCAGCATTGACAGTCGAACCGTTTGGAGGCATCCATGATGCAAATGATGCCTTGAAACGTGTTCCCACGCTATCATACACGCATTTGGCGGGATTTGATGATATCGCATGCATTCCCAGCACTCTGCACCTTCTTTGAGGACATGTGCAGTCATCTTTCTCTTCAAATTGGGAAGTGATTACAGCAATGTCATTTTCATTTATATTTTACTATGTTTGAACATTTGTGATTACTGTGGCCAAATGATTATGGTCATGAACTTCATATACTTGTTTTAATATATTCATTATGATATATAAAAATTATATTTAAAAAAAACTAAAAAAACACCTATTTATAGTTAGTCGAACTAATTTGTAATTTAATCTTTCAGATGCCAAATCTGGAATTAGTTGGCAAATCTGGAAGTAGGATCTGAAATTAGTCGCCATATGCGGGATGGGATCTGAAAATGAAAAAATCGTTAATTCTGATGATCCTGATCAGGACAATGGAACCAAATTATGAAATTATTGTATTGTGATCGGTCCTAAACAAGTGAGAAAAATTTCGAATTAATCTGAGATTTTTGAAGTGGGTAAAATAAAGTTCAAAGATTCCGTTACATACAAGTGAAGCTTATAAAAGGGTGTTAAAAAAGTGGAAACTATGAAAAAAGTAATCGTAATACACAAAATTCACGGTAATATTCACAGCTAGACCCCTGAAAAACTGACTTTTCTTGGCTTATGTCCTACTATTGTGAGATGGAAGAAATTTTTAATAATGACTAATTTGTGTCTATTTTGTTGTGTATGGTTAAATTATTTAGAATTTTAAAAAAAATGTATGATTTCTCTATTGATATATGTGTGTAAATTTTAATTCTCTAAAACAGGTAATTTAATTACATAGAGTTTGAAAGCAACTGTTTTATCAGAAAATATTGCTGAATAATCTTTTAACAGCTATTTATAAATCTAAATCCAAAAATTCAACTTCGTTTCTGTTATATATAAGCTAACTTTTTCTTGCCTAGAGTAAATATGGACCATAAAGGAAAAAAGTATATGTTGCTGTCGTAGCAGAATAGGAAAAGCTTTTAACGTTGATATTCGGTAATAGGGAAGTTTTAATGGGAGTCTCGGTTCAGAGAAATCTTGTCTGAATTTTTTGTCGTTGCTTTTTCTGCTTTTTTCGTCTTTCCTTCTTTTGACTAAAGTAACGAAAGCTTCATAAAGTGTCTCGAAATGTCTGTCATCTTTTCAATACGCTTTTGTTGCACCGGAAAGTAGGAGACGCATTGATTTCTTGGATTGGCTTTTTAAAAATGCAAATACACGACTCGAAGGATTATTTTTGCTTACTGTGTTATTTCTTTCCATTTAATATTAATCTTTAGATGTTGCATTCCTAAAAGAAATAAATTTCATTTCCAGAATATGATGTTTAATTTTAATATCTAAAAGAGTTGGAAATTTATTCATATAGTAATAAAATTTTATTTTGCATGTTATTTAAATTTATATTTTACGAAGTGTTTTCTTTTTCTAAATAAAGATAAAAAAAAATCATCGAATGTAAGATAGAAAGAACTACTCTTAAAACTGAAATATACTATTACATTAAATTATGGAAATATTACAAATTGATTGACATATTTATTTATTACATTGAAAAATTTATTCTTTTTTATCGAATCAGTATTTTAATTATTTGGAATATAAATTAAAGTTTCCCGTTCACAGAAAAAACCATTCGATTTGGGATTTAAGAGGTAGTCACTTTTAAAAGTAAATACTCAAAATCCATGAAAATGTTAAAAAATTTTTAAGAATAACTCACCCTTGTTCTATAAGTTTGAGGTGACCTTCATCCCCAGAAATCGGAACATGCAATGGTAAGTGTAAAAGCGCCTATTAATTACTGAATTTTTATTATCTTCACAGTTGTCTAAAGTGTAGCAAGGCGTATTATCGACTATAGGTAGCTTCCTCTCACATGCACAGTTTTAAATCATGTCGTCAGTAGCTTAACAACACTTGCCTAAGGTGTAGCAAAGAGTTTGTCATTAAACCGACAGTTTGGTAGTCCCATGATTATGGTAAGTTTCAAATCATGTGGTCAGTAGATTAACAAAAGTTGTCTAAGGCGTAGCAAATAGTTTGTTGATAGAACGACAGCTAGATAGTCTCATGATATGTCCAAGTTTTAAATCATGTCGTCAGTAGCTTAACAAAACTTGTCTAAGGTGTAGCAAAGAGTTTGTCATTAGATCGACAGTTAGGTAAATCTATGATTATGGTAAGTTTTAAATCATGTCGTCAGTAGCTTAACAAAACTTGTCTAAGGTGTAGCAAAGAGTTTTGTCATTAGATCGACAGTTAGGTAAATCTATGATTATGGTAAGTTTTAAATCATGTGGTCAGTAGCTTAACAAAACTTGTCTAAGGCTGTAGCAAAGAGTTTGTTCATTAGATCGACAGTTAGGTAAATCTATGATTATGGTAAGTTTTTAAATCATGTCGTCAGTAGCTTAACAAAACTTGTCTAAGGTGTAGCAAAGAGTTTGTCATTAGATCGACAGTTAGGTAAATCTATGATTATGGTAAGTTTTAAATCATGTCGTCAGTAGCTTAACAAAACTTGTCTAAGGTGTAGCAAAGAGTTTGTCATTAGATCGACAGTTAGGTAAATCTATGATTATGGTAAGTTTAAATCATGTCGTCGTAGCTTAACAAAACTTGTCTAAGGTGTAGCAAAGAGTTTGTCATTAGATCGACAGTTAGGTAAATCTATGATTATGGTAAGTTTTAAATCATGTGGTCAGTAGCTTAACAACACTTTTCTAAGGCGTAGCAAAGAGTTTGTTATTGGACCGACAGTTAGAAAGTCCCATGATATGGTAAGTTTTAAATCATGAGGTCAATAAACAACAGTTGTCTGAGGCGTAACGAAGAGTTTGTCATTGGATCGACAGTTAGGCAGTTCCGTGATATGTGTCCAAGTCTTAGACCATATAGTCAACAGCTTAGTAACAGTCGTCTAAAATGTATCAAGGAGTTTCTCAATGAACTGACAGATAGGACCCATCAAATGTTCCAGTGCCGGTTTATCCATTGGGCGTTTGGGGTGGGCGCCCAGGGGCCTGGGCAAGCTAGACTCAACCAGATATTCCGCTTATGAATTTTGGTTTGACAAAGGGTCTGTAGATCTTCTACGCCCAGGGACCGAAATGAATTTAAAGAGTGGGTGGATGTGGTTTCAGAGAGAGAGTTGCCTTCACGTGGAGCCTCCTGTTTAAAACTGAACGACTGAAAATTTATCGCCTTAAAGTATGAAGAAGTAAAGTTGAATCAAGGTATAATGAAAACGCTCTAGTGAATTCCTGTAGAAGGAAATTTGCTGAACTTGGGAAGTCTAGTCCAGTGGATTCCCAGCCACTGTAACATTTCTGGAAATGAGAAAGCAGATAGGCTTGCTAAAGAAGGATCTCTCATGTCCCAACCTGACTCTCCCTTTCCTCTGCGTAACATCAAAAGAATCATTTACAGTAAACTGCAAATTAATAGAGTCTCCCTGTATGGTGAAGCAGCTGCAGGTAAAAGGTGGAATATCTTGCTTAACAAAAGTGGTAGAGTTCCCAGTTCCCTGCCTCTATCTGTTGGAGTTGCGTGCTTTCGTCTACTTACCGGACATGACTACTTCCAAAGGCATTTACATTGCATTGGACTAAAGGATTCGGCTTGGTGCCTTCTGGGCAACCACGGTGAAATGGATGGTGACCACCTCAGATCATTGTTTTAATGTTTTGTAGACAACTCTACGGAGACAAATTTTAATTCTTTTTATGCTTCGTTATCATTTTATTGGGCTGCTCGTCGACTAATGGCAGAGATGCCGAAGACGGGTGTAGGATAAAAAAAAATGTTTAAATCGGCATTGATATGCCTAAGTCTTAAAATCATGTGTTCAACATCTTGCTCCTTGAGTTTATCAAGAGGAAGTTTTAAAATAAAAACTTTTTGACAAATTTTAACAAGATTTTAGTACTCTCTAAATATAACGTATGTCTACTATATAACGTATGTTGCTGTTGTTACTTATGCCACCTGTCTAACGTAGTTAGATCGAGGCCCACGAAATTCATCATAGCAACGGGCTAGTATAACGTACATAACGTATAACTAGTACTATAGTTTGCAATACTTGATAAAAAAAATAGTATTTAATAGAATTTAAAAGAAATGAATACATTAAACCATTAATATTTTTTATCGCGAAATGTCTAACTTGAATGTCATTACCAGTTAAAAATTAGTATGTGTGGGTGTATTTATAAATTAATTTTCAAACTTATGGAACAAAGTTTTATTGAGAGTAAACAAGGTTTATTATTTAAAGTGTATCCTCTTTTAAATTATTACCTCTCTCTTTTAACAATTCCTGTAAAAACATTGTCCTGAAATGCAGTTCCATGAATGCGTTGAATGAAATGTATGATTTGGGGGACCCAGAACTCTTTCCAGATGTACCAATTGCTGCTGATATTACCCACTGTATTTAGTAACGAGGGAAACTTCGTTATCATGCTTGGCTTTCGTCTAATTTATGGTTAAATAAAGTATATCAGAAAGTATTGTTCACCGGTATAGAGGTAGGTGTTTCTTCTTTACGTAGATGCAACAACCACCATATTTCAAAGGAACTTTTGAGCAATTTTATTTTCAAATGCCATTTTGTTTCTTGATAATTATGAATGATCAAATTTACTTGACGCTTCGCATTTTTAGATATGAAGAAAGTATTGTTGGGAGTTCAAGTACACTGCACGAATTGTAATTATAAGTTACGTAAAATCACTTAATCTCTCAGGTATAAAATATGACTGTTGAATAATACCAACAATGGCCTATCATTCAAGTTTGTGATGTTTATAGACCTGTTTAAGAAAATCATATCAAAAGAAATTTGTTTTCTAAAAACATTAATTTCACCTAAGCATTTTTAAATTTAAATTGATTGGAATTTTTTGCAAATAAATCAGGGTTTTAGTGCATAATATACTTAAATATTAGGATTACAAGTACTTTAATGTGCGTTTAGTGAAAATAGCGATAAAAATTTGCGAAAAAGGTTTTCTTTTAGATCTGAAAAAAAAACTTAAGCATAAAAAATTTCTTTATAAATGAATAAAGTCGAATAATAAATGGTTATTAATCAAATTACAGTAGTAGATTACATAAATAAGTTACAAAATTAGATTAATTTATTGAAATATTTTTTAAAGTATAACTATTGTTATTAGTATTTTAGAATATTTTGTTAGTATACACAATATATCGTATTTATTGGGTTTTTCACTTCTGTATTCTAATGCATATAATAGTCATTATTTGAGAAGATATCCAAAAGTTCTTCAAAAAATTAATGTTAATTCAAAATGGCTGTTAGAAGAGTCACACCAATAGAAATTCTCAATATTAAAGACAAAAATGCGCAAATGCTAAATATTATAAGGGATTCATTCTATAAATAAGAAAAGTAAATATGTTTTATGAGAACTTACATTCACAGAAACTTAATTTAAATAGTTAAAACTTACCAAGCGGTTTTAAAAATGCTATACTTAGTTATAACACTTTAAGAATTCTAGCATTATATTAATTCGCCTTCAAACTACAGCATTTGTAAATTAGATAGTAAAAAGGCAAAACTACACTCATGTCCATAAATTAAGGATAATTCAGAATCACACAGAAATTGAC
>BMAO01017684.1:0-53621 GCA_019973975.1 Trichonephila clavata
GTTTTATGTGATGTTTTGAGAGTTGTTTGAAACAAGTCGAGATAAGCTTTTAATGAAAAATGTCCAAACTCTCTCCATTTTTTACGTAAAGCAAATCTATATGTTTATCACACACTATATCACTGATGAGGAGAGGAAATATTTTTAAATCTTCTTCAAAAGAATAAATATTTATTCCTATATCGTTCATTTTTGAAAAATTTTTCACCTCGTTAAGCGGTGTTGGAAAGGATATTCCATCAAAGTTCAACTTATTTATGTGGGGACATAACTTGACGTTTTGTTGAGGTTGCTGGTGTTGGGGTAAAGAGCTGCGAGAATAGACCACATGAAGCACTGAGAGTCCTCGATTATTGATGACATGATGATTGCCTTAGTTTCAGCGATCTGCTTCGGCACCTCGATGAAGGATGATGAACCTCTGAATGGAGAAAAAGGTTTGTGACTTCGAGTCTTAAGATTTTGTCCAGTGTCCAGCCCGAGTCTTTACCCTCGAAATCCTCACTTTCTTTCACTATTTTCTCAACATGTTGTCATAAAGGCTGGCGAGATTAGTTCCTTGTAATACTTCATTATTCGCGTTTTAAAATTCAACGTTTTTTATCATTTTTCCGGCATCTGTCGCTTTCGAGTAAATGCAATGAACCCATTTACTCACTTTCAAGGATTTGTAAGTTTGAGTTCATTGTGAAAATTAAGAGTGTCTCTTCTTTTCTCAAGAGTAGAAACTCTTTTATCCCCAGTGAACTATCGTTATTATGGAGATCAAATGTTTTATAAGCTTTTTGAAAAGCACTCTCTCTTTCTCTTTGGTGGTAAGGAGATATTTTCAGGAACAGCAGCAGAATGTTCTGGGACAGCTGTAGAATTTTCAGGAACGGCCGTAAAGTTTCAGGAACTGCATCAGAATGTTCTGGGAAGTCGTAGAGTTTTCAGGAACAGCCGTAGAGTTTTCAGCAGATGTGGACAACTGTGTTTTCTTTTTCCTATTTGAAACAGACAAATCCACTCTCTTTCTTTTCCCGCTTCATTCTCCAACTTTCTTTCGCAGCTTTTATTTTTCAAATGATTCAATAAGTTGTCTTTACGGGTAAAGGATGTATCACAAAACTCACATACAATTTTCTCTGTTGAATGCACAGAGTCAATGTGTCGTTTTAAATCACCTTGCCGAACGAAGTTTTTTCCACAAATATTGCAAGTAGACATAATGAAGCCGTAGAAATTTTAGAACGTTGCTACTCACTACTAAATCTTCAAACAAATTTTGTGTTCTGCTACTCTGTGACGATCAGGCACTGTACATATATTCGACGGAGCGAATGGGCTATTTGAAACATGTTATCAACGCGGTCTGGTCTCCTTTTAAACTCCTGGGGGTGGATAGTAACACCCCTCATCACTTCTCATTGGTTGGCGCAAATGGAAATCTGCACACGTCACGCTCCGACCCCTTACTACCCGCCGTTTTCCGAGGCGTCAGTCTACAGAGTCAGTATGTGAATAGATCAGCAGGGGGGTTTCGTCCTGCCCATTCAAACCACAGACCCACTGACGTCGAGACGAAACAATGAAAACCACGTGTTTTGCCTCCAAGCTGCTCTAATCCATCAAACTAGACATAATAGATGGATCAATGCTACCTTGTTACAATACTATGAGAAAATATTGTACTGAATGGTCTCACTTTTATCTAATAATGAATCAAGAGTTGAAAATGCAGGATACAACATAATATGATTATGGACAGGGAAAATAATTTATGAATTTTCTTTTTGTTATCACGCAAAATAAAATTTATAGAATTAGCTGTCTCGTAGTATAAATAGCAGCAGCATTGATAAAAATTATTTAGTTTAATCATGGATTCTCTCAAATTGGTTCATCCATTTACTTTAATCTTGGCTGGACCATCTGGTAGCGGTAAAAGTCAGTTCGTTAAAAAATTAATTGAAAATAAAATGATTAAACCTTTTCTTAAAAAAATAGTTTGGTGTTATGGGGTTTATCAAAAGTTATATGAAGAAATGTCGAATATTTCCTTTCATGAAGGTATTCCATCTAATGTGCACCAGTATTCGGATGCGTTAATTAATATAGATGATCTTATGGGCGAGTTAGGGAATGATCCCCAATTAACAAAATTATTTGTAAAATATTCACATCACAGAAATTTGAGTATAATTTTTGTGGTACAGAATATTTTTCATAAAGGGAAAGAAATTAGAGAAATTTCCTTAAATGCTCATTATCTTGTATTATTTAAGAATCGAAGAGATCAATCCCAAATTACACATTTAGGGCGCCAATTATATCCTCGTAAAGTGAAATTTTTTCAAGAATGTTACACAGATACCACATCAAAGCCGTACGGATACTTACTTATTGATTTAAAACCTGAAACTGATGAATCCTTGCGTGTGCGCACAGGTATGTTTCCTGGAGATGTTTTTTATGTATATCAACCTCGATAACCCATTACTTTGAAACAAATAAATAGATTCAAATTGTTAGATGAATATTCATTAGTTCGCAAGATGCCAGTGTGTTCTGAACAAACTATAGAGCTCTTAAAATTAATTTCTAAAACAAAAAACTCAAAATCTATTTTGAAAAAGTGTTCAAAGAAAGAAATAAAAACTTTGTGTGAGTGCGTGCTGAATGTTTTATGTGGTAACATATCGTTGACTAAAATTTAAAAAAATCGCTTATCTCCCTATAAAGAAAGCTTAAGAAAGCTTTCTAACAAAAAAAACACCTCTTTACGAGAAAAAGAAAATTTTAATTCAAAAAGGAGAAGAATTCATATCTATTTTATTACCAGCAGCTATTTCCGTTATCAGCTCTTTAATTCAAAATGGAATTTAGCAAAAATTTGTACTGGTACCCGAAGAAAGAGCTCTAGTAGCGGAACACTTATCGGAACTTGATCAACGTATGAAAAACATTCTCCATAAAAAGGATTTAACTGAAGAAGAAAAAGCAATACTCTATCTACAAGTTTTACAAAAATATACACATTTTTCTGTTGAAAATCGAAAAGAGTCCGAATCAATTCCAACTGAAACATCTGTATCGGAAAATCAAGAAATGGAATCATTAAACGAAAATCTAAAAGGTTCAATAGTGAAGACAGAGAAAGGGCAGAATGTGAAGACAGAAAAAGGAGTGTTAGAGGATAAAATTTTTAGAATTGTTCCACCTAGGTATAAAGAAAAAGCAAAAAGATATTTTCCAGTTTTTAAAGCTTCAAGAATCTTTCAGTTGGAATTCTGATGGTGAAATTATTTACAAAAATACTGTTATTCCAGGAAGTAATATTGCATTCCTCGTAAATGATTTTCTACGGAACCGAAAATCGGCACCTGAAGGAAGATATGTATTTTTAAGTGCTTTGAATGATGTAAAT
This sequence comes from Trichonephila clavata, assembly GCA_019973975.1. Taxonomy (NCBI): domain Eukaryota; kingdom Metazoa; phylum Arthropoda; class Arachnida; order Araneae; family Nephilidae; genus Trichonephila; species Trichonephila clavata. The sequence goes on from BMAO01017684.1 coordinate 3,410, forward strand.
TTACCGAAACATCTAGATGTAAATAAAAAATTGTATAAGAATAACAAAATTATCAAAAAACCAATAATGTATGCTCGCAGAAATGCATGGTTGAAACTTTGAAATAAATGATAATCATTTGATTTAAAAAAATGTCTCTTTATGATTTGAACAGTTTTCTTTTGCAGGTGAAAATATACTTATTTAATAAAATTTAAAAGTTTCAAATAGATGATAATTAAATAAAATTATATTAATTTTTTGAGAAAAAGAAATTTACCATAGAAAAAAAAATATTAATTTTTTTAGGGAACAAAAATATTTTATCATAGAAAAAAATATTAATGTTTTGAGGGGAAAATTATTATAAAAATTATATTAATTTTTTTTGAGAAAAAAAATTTATCATAGAAAAAAAAATATTAATTTTTTTAGGGAAAAATAAAAGAATATAATAGAAAAAAAATAAAAGACACAAATATTTAGTTTCATTCCATTTTTTATTCTTTTTTATTTTCTAAACACAAATCTTACACCATATCGCTTCTTTACAAATTGATACACAATAAAATCATTTATATACAATTGATTTAAAATATAATGCATAGAATAGCCTTGGCTGCGTTTGAATAAAAAGTAAATACAGTATTGTCCACAAACATTGGATGTTGGTGATTGAAACACTTTGGAATTCCATAATACATCTAAATAGGTAGTAGTACTAATGCTATAGAATGCAGGAGGTTGTCCAAACGAGTCATAAAATTCTAATTCTCTTTTATCATTCACAAATAATGCTAACCAGTGGGTTCCAGGCTGCGATGAGTCGTCAGAATTTACAATAGCACACATGTTTTCTTGCAGAGGAGGGATTGTATCTCTAGAATAAACACCTTGGAAATAGGGGGACGTGGCCTTCTCTTGAGATAAGACTGTAAACACAGTTGCATTCCATCCATTCTTTAATTTCCGAAATCATACGAGTAAATATCTACCCTTAAAAGATTTTGTTTGGAGTGATAGCAATTTAACCGAACAGGATATTTTCAATTTATCAGATGAATCCGATGTAGGTTACATCTTGGAAATAGATCTTGAATATCCCTCCGATTTGCATGACAAACATTCAGACTTTGGAGTACTTTTTAACAAAATAGCATACTTAAACATTATAAATGCTCTTTTAGGACTCAATACCAATAAATATTACTATTTAACTATCAAAATTTAATATAAATTACCTGAATTTTGCAAAAATCACAATTATAAGTTAAATTTTAGCAATATTTTTGAAAAACTTCAAAGCAGTTAGAGAAAAAAGTAATAAACATATATTAGTAAAAGTTTTACGAAAACAAACCAGATGCATTTATCTAGAAAATGTGCTAAAATTGTAATTTTTTATTAAAATTTGAAAATTTTGGAGTTGATTGAGTAAACATTATAAGAAATATTTCATTTTTTATGAGACCATTATTTAAATAACAAGCAATAACTCAAAACGTATTCATATAATAAGACATATTTTAGTACATTCTCTAGAAAATAACGTAAATATCAGGTTTAAAAAGTTTTATAGAAATACATTCGTAATATTTGGAGTTATCGGACTCGCCATGATAGATTTTGAGCAATTTAAATGGCCACTTCTGGTAGATCAAAAACCCACACTTCCGGTTTTTCTAACTTTATAAAATTGATTGTAACTTGGAAACTTAGAACTTGTAACTTAGAAACAAAATAAAGTATATTTCGTAAAGTCAAAAGATAGCTCTATATTCAATAAAATAAAAAACAAAAATATCTGTCTTGACTGAATTGGGTCATTTTCAACGTGTTCGGATACCTTAATTTACCTCTAGTGAACAAAAATGTCTTCGGGAAAATGAAAGATGAAAACAAAGGAAATATTATGACAGAATATGTAGGATTAAAATCGAAAATGTATGCCTACAAAACAAACCATAAGATTGAAAAGCGGTTAAAAGGAATTAAAAAACAAACTTTAAAAAATAAAATAACATTTGAGGACTAGAAAGTCTGTCTTTTTAATCAAAAATTAAAAATATGTTGACATGAACTTAATTATATATATAGATCCAAATTTCATTCAATACACTCCATAAAGCAAAACAAACTTGCTCTGTCCTATAAAGATAACAAAAGGTTTATTAATGATGATGGCATTACTACGCTTGCCCATGGACATTGGTCATTGATGAATTTAGACCTATTCGATGAGCAGTAAAACATAAAATCCAATGATGACACAATAATGTGATTTTTGTAATGTAAATAAAATATTGTAATGTGAAATGGAATGCTGCTTTTGTAAATAAACAACTTACTTTGTATCTTTTTGTGTAATCCTTATACTGAAATCAATTTTACAATTTGTTGTTCTCCTGTAATGTGTATATATATATACGATTGTAATGTAAAACGCAATACAAGATGTTAATTTCTGAATAAACAATTTACTTTGTATCTTTACTTTGTATGTGTAATCATTATACAGAATTAAAATTTACAATTTGTTATTAAAACAATGTATAATAAATAATTTTTTTTTCTATTCAATTAAGAAAAAAATAATTTAACTAAATGGTTATTGCAATGAATAGTTATACAATTTATACTCTTTGGAAAAGGAAAAGAGTTTGCTTTAAACACATAAACATAAATTTTTCCTTACTTTTATACAAAATATATTTAAAATATCGCTTATGCTTAACATACTAAGATAATTTGTTTGAAAGACGTATATTGATATTTATCTTTTAAAATGAAACTATTTCAGCATAAATTAAACTAGAAAGCAGTATGAAAAAAAAATTAACACTATAACCGTATAAACCCCCCTCCCCCTTAATTAATTCAGATTTATAAAAATAAACTTTTTAAAGCCAAATCTTGTCGGAAACTTATACAAAATATTTATACAGTATTTTTTTTTCTTACTTTTGTATGAAATGTATTTAAAATATCATTTACGCTTAAACATTCTGAGAAAATTTTTGTTTAATATACCCAAACTTATTTTTAAAAAGAAAGTATCTCAACATAAATTAAACTAACAAACAATATAAATAAAATTAACTCATATTAAACGTTTAAAAAATCATTTTATTCAGATTCTCATAATATTCAAAATAATCAGGTGTATATAACATTTCTCTTACTTCTCTTAAAATATTATCTAAGCAAAGATTTTCCAAAAATTCTTCAGTTACAAAATTTATAAATTCCAATAATAAAAAGTGCTCATTTTTTTTTTCAAAAAAAAAGATTATAAAAAAATATTCAAGAAAACGATTTAAAACATTCCACAGCCATCTTGTAGAATCAAGATCAGACCCGCCGCCTGCGCCGCCTCTACAGGAGAAAAACAACTCAACTCCCCCTATCAACTCGAAAACCAAAACCATAGCAGGAGGGAAACAACTCAACTCCACGCAGCATCCACAGGAGGAAAACAACTCCGCGCCTGCGCCTGCACCTGTGCCTCCACAGGAGGAAAACAACTCAACTCTGCGCCTGCGCCTTTACCGCGCCTGTGCCTGTGCCTGCGCCTGCGCCTGCCCGCGCCTGCGCGCCTTTACCGCAGAATCGGCTTTTCTTACCTACTGACGTGTATACACGCCTGTGGTACTTAAGGTGTTAAAGAAACTAAAAAAAACCTGAACGAACGTGCACCTTAGAAACGCCATAGGGAAAAATGAAATGTGTGCAGTAACAAGTCAATATCCCCATAAATCTGGGATTTCTGGGGGTACTAGAAAGTGCGGTCTGAATCTCAAGTTTAATGTTAAATGTATATAGATGCTAAGAAATATTTATATACTAAATTTCGATAAAACTAATGAAGCAAAGCATCAAATCGAAATTTAACAAGCCAGTGTAGGTCAAAAATAAGGTACCCTCAGTATATACTGTAAACTAGAATAAAAATAAAAAAGAATACAAAACATAAAACTGTCAGCAATGGTAAGTACCAAGTTCGAAATTACTAAAAAAACAAAGTTTAAATGTAATCCAGTTCGTTAAATATTGAAATAAAATATTATGTTTAAGAAAAAAAAAGAAATTAAAAGCTACCATAATCTTTATGGGGGTGTCAATAGGTATTTTTGAAGCAACAAAGCACATTTTTCCGAAAGCGGGGCATTTAATCTCTGGAGGGGTGATCCTGGGAGGGGAGTTACTCTAAGAAAAGGATTTTTTCGGATCATCTCAAACATGTTCAATATAATTGTGATATGGAGACCTCGGGGATCAATCCATTGCGAATATCCACTATTTCATGAAATTCATCAGAACGCTGTGAATCTTTTGTGATCGAGCATTATCGTCCATAAAAATGTAGTCCGGGTCCACAGCACCCAAAAGAACCTCACTTAGTCTTCCAGGATCTCATCCCTATAGCATTGTGAGTTAACAGTAATCACATCGAAATTGTACAGGGTTGTAATACTGTTCAAAATTACGCCGCCAAACACACAAGGATTTCGTTGCCACCAAATCTGCCGAATTCTGTTACGTAGGTGGGAAGAAAGAGAACTCCACTTTCTCTCCAGATAAATATTCTACAAGAATCGCTTTTCCAGGTGAATATCGAATCATTGCTGAAAAGAACAAGGACCCATTCTTGTGATCTAAACGAGCATGAGAAGTCATTTTCACAGATTAACTTGTTTGTGTTAATGCAATATTCACAAAACTGGAGGCACTATTCCTGTTTGCGTGAATGGTACAATCCAGTAATACTGAAAAATCTAGCTCTAAACAACATTATTTTCTAAGCCGAAAGCTGATGTTGTACGACCTGTTTTTCAAAATATGTAAAATATAAATTCTATTATTTAACTGGGAAAATTTTTAAATTATCACGAAAAACATGCTATTTATCTTGAATATAAATATATATTCGGGTCTGATTTAATGAATTCGTCAGAACCGAATACTTTGTTCGTTAATTTGATGTTATTCATTATATTGGGGTCAAAGCAATTTTAAAATGTTTTGCACGGAGCTTTTGAAATTCTATAATAAGCAACTACACAAAAAATATCCATAGCTAGAAGTTATGCACTTTTCATTCAACAGCTAAAAATACTACTAGTGAATTATCACTCACCAGTTAATCGGAAATTTTTAAATTCTGACTAATGGTTGTCTTAAAATCTCTTTGATTCCTGACTCAAAGCAGTCCTTTTTTGAAATTTATGTTGAGAAAATACTTTGTCATTTATATCCATCTGTATGAGGTATATTTTTACAGTTTCCAAACAATGCACGCGGCATTGGAAAATGTAATATTTTTGAAAGGAGTTTCATTATCAATTTTTGCTTCAGAATCGTTATTCATTGGCTCAGACACATCAACAGTTTCCTTCACTTCAGTTGCACAGATATAGATAATTTTTTATCAAATGTAATATAATCATTAAAAGTATTTCTGTTCCGGAAGAAAAAATTATGCCATTTGAAAAATAAAAAATTCAATTTTTTTTAAATACAGAATAAAAATAATAATAATAAATGTAGGTGTTGAAATAAGTCATTAATTCGAGGTTTATTATTCGTTTAATTGGGTTTTTTCTTCTGTCATTTTGTTGGGGATAAAAGAAAAATTCGTAAAATCACGAAATTCGGTAAATTGGGGTTCGACTGTATATGTGTATTTTAAAATTTTTTAAATTGTAATAATATATTGCAAGGGATATTTACTCAGACAACATCTTCAGGCTATGCATTGTCATTTCATCTTATACGTCACCCTTCAAAGAAATCTATGAAAGAATATTTGATTTCCTCTATTTGCTTTCTCTAGAGATGTCCTTCTGAAGAATATTTCTTAGATGCCACATTGCCTTTGCAAAAAGAAGAAAAAAAATTACAAAACATTGTTTTATTAGGAAATTAATATTACTCTCAGGATTCTGTGTAGAAAAAATAAGTTATATTGCCAGCGTATAACAGAAAAATATTTTTGTATATAAAAAAAAGAAATTATCTATATTGAAAAATATTTAAAGTAAAAGTTTTACAAATCACCTTCAAATGAAGCTCAAGAGATTCTTACGCCTGCTTATCTACTATCAAATTTCACGTATTTCTTTAATCTCTTCCGTGTTGTGATTTTAGGCAGTTATATATTTTTTCACTGATCTCATTTCGCTTGTTCACTTTTCTCTTTCTTGTACATGGAAGGGTTGATTATTTTATTTTATTTCACGTTCTCATGCTGAAGAATTTTTCTTTTAGCAATTAGAATTTCAAACAAAGCAAAAATATTTGCACTCGCATTGAACTTTTAAAGTCTCCTCACTAAAGCAGCGTTAACTCCCTTATACACTTCTCATGTTCCAGATAGCAAATCCTATAAAAAAGTATGTCTGAACAAAGCAGTTTTTCTTTTTTTTAAAAATTGATTTACTATGAGGAACTTTAAAATGTTTATTTGCTTCGGAGGCTAAAGAAAACTTTCAGTGAGCTTGTAATTTTGAAATACAACAAATTGATAATGTCAGCGTTGAATTCTACATCTTTCTTGCAGTCGTAGTAGATTTCATTGCAAAATGTAAAACTGAAGAATGACAATCTCTAATAAGGAAAAAAATAACAAATTTCTAATGCTTGGCTTTTTTTTAATTTAAAATCCTTAAATACCTTAATGTATATTTAAAATATTTCCCTTAAACAGTAATACTTATTCTAATTTTTAAAGATTAAATATTTTTTAAAAAGGAAACATTGGAAATTTTGTTTAATTTTAAAAATTAAATAAATAAACCAAAAATTAATAAATAAATAGGATTATAAATATCTCAATACTTGTAAGATTCGCTGAAAAAAAAACACAATATAGGTGGCGCTGCCATCGGAATAGTGAGAAACAGAGAACTTGACAAAATGGAGGATAGGCGAATAGCGGCTACGACATATAGCATGGGAAACAAAAATGGTGTGAAACAACATTTTAGTGTTTAGTGTTTGTTAGTTTTAAATGTTGTATTAATTCTGTGTGTTGTGCGGCTGTTAGGAATAAATAAAATCTTAAGCCACTAAAGATGGATTGACCCTTTCAGTTGAAACAAATAACCTACACTGACCGGCACTGTCAGTATGCTTGAAGATTTCATCGAAATGCCAGGTAAGAGAAGTTCACACTCACAAATTAAATTTATTATTGAATGTATTATGAAGTGCAGAGTGCATTATTAATAGCTGTAGTTTGTTCTGGAATAGATGATATGTTATTGTAGTAAAAATAAAATAAGTAACAGTCTACGCTTATATTTATGCTGATTCATCCGAATTCTTAGTGGGCGAAATATTTTGGTTTTCTGCAACAGAAAACCTTTTTTCTAAACTCATTTGAATTGAGAACATCCTGTTCTAATTATATCACCAGTTCTAAGAGTTTGAAAACATTTTATTACTTTGGTTTCATCATAAACGTTATGAAATATTGGTATATATTATATCTATTTCTGTTGAACATTAATTCTGGTATTGTTTGTGTTTAATCTGAAACTTTATAAAATATTAAAATGTAACTATACTTTTAGTTGAGCATCATTTCATAGAATTGTTGCTAAAGTATACAATTTTGTTGAATTTAGGTATGAATAATAAGAAAAAAAAAGTGTTTATAATTTATACGTCGAATTATTGGATGATTTATGTTATTAAAATATTTTACTGAATTAAATTGAATGTCATTATCTGTTTTCTGAATTAAGCAGAATATCAAATTAAAGTGTATTTTTTTGGCGTGAAATGTACATTATATTTTGAAAAAGGGAGAAAGAGAGATTTGTCTTATTCTTCCTCAGTTACATAATACTTAGAGATTTGAAAAATAAAAGATATATCCATTTCCTTTTCAGAGCTTGTATTAGATATAACTACGGCACATTTGTGAAAATAGTTTGATACTTCAATCATTTTAACCATTGCTGAGTACTCAAAAATAAATAAAATAGGAACGGAGAGGCAGTTCAAGGTTGTACATGGAACGTTCATTATTTTGTGCGATTTTTTTTTTTTTTTATGGAATAAAGTATAATAACATGTTTTTTTCTTTTTGAATACTATTAAAGAATATTGTGACTGATAAGTAGAACTTTTATTTTGAGTATATGATTTCTTTTATTTACTTGAAGAGTCAGAATTTTCCTATACGCTATAGATCATAGTGATTTTTTTTCTTCTAAAAGGTTCATTGTATTTTTATTTTGATTCATATTGCGAAAGTGATATGAAGGAAGATATATATATATATATATATATATATATATATATATATATATATTTATTGTTGTGATTGATAAAAATCTTTAGGAGTAAAAATTCTAAGAAATAATTATATATTATTTTACGTGGCACAATACTTTATTATTTTTGTAGCAATAATATTTGGTTTTTGAATATCATTTTGTTTTATGTCATTTGCAAAAGTTAGCATTCAAGGCATAAAATTGTAAATTTTAGGCTAAAGAAATACGAAACAATTTTTTTTCAATACACTGGTGTACAAAAATTAAGGACGAGACGGTTTTTTCAATATAACTTTGTACAAAAGCATTCCAAATCAACACATTTAATACCGTAAGATCCCCAATACGTAAGGACATGAGTAATGTAAGCAACGCTTACTAAAAGAGAAATCAGAGGGATAAAAAGAAGCTTTATTGAAAAAGTAGCACTGAGCGCAATGCGACTGAAGGCCGAAACATCCCTGTGATGGGTGTCCAGCAAGAAATATCCGGTCTTTAGTAGGGGATATGATCTCCCCTGACTGCTAGGCAGGTTTCACAGCGTCTGCCCATGCTGAGAATGAGGGTGTCAATGAGTTGTTGAGGCATTGCTGCACATTCGTCTTGCAGCGCCAATCGAAGCTCCGGAATCGTTACTGGTGGTAAGGTACGAGCTGCCAAGCGTCTGCCTAGAAAATCCCATACATGCTCAATGCGATTGAGATCCGGAGATCGTGCCGGCCAATCCATACGTTCAATATCCTCACTCTCTAAGAGCTGTTCGGCAGCTACTGTGCGATGACATGGTGCATTGTCGTCCATGAAAAGGAACTGCGGACCCATAGCGCCTCTAAAAAGACGCACATATGGAAGAAGAATCTCGTTACAATAACGGGTCCCGTTGACGGAACCTGCGTCGAAGATGTGAAGGTCTGTACGACTACCAAGCATGATGCCTCCCCAAACGAGAACACCGCCACACCTCCATACCTGTCCCTTTAAATGATGTTCGAGCGATGATTGCGGCTTCGCCGCTCTCTCCAGATGAGTATGCGATGAGAATCGCTACTCAGACTGAATCTGCTCTCATCTGTAAAGAGTACTCGTCCCCATTCATTGTCGCTCCAATTCCGGTATTCCCGGCACCACAGAGAACGCCTTTTCCGATGGGCAGGCGTTAGAGGTACACACCGTACAGGGCGTCGTGCAAACAGACCACCACCGTGCAGTCTTCTGGCCACGGTAAAACGCGATATCGGTCGTCCAGTCGCCTGTGTCGTGTGTCTAGCGATTTCTCCCGCTGTCTGCCGCCTGTTTCTTCTGGCCTGTAAGGCAATATACCGGTCATCTGCGGGCGTGGTTCCTCGTGAACGACCACTACGGAACCCCCGGATAGCTGTTCCTGTAGTTTGAAATTGTCTCCAAAGTCGTGAAACGATGCTGTGAGCAATTCCGAACTCTGCAGCCACACTTGTCACACTGCGACCTTTCTCCAACTTCCCAATGATTCGACCTCGGGTAAAAGCATCCAGATGTCGTCTAACAGATTGATTATTCGCCATTTCTCGCTGAGGCAGCAACTCGGTGTGATTTTAACTGCTATACGGTGTGCAATCTCTTTGCCAGAAATACTAATCTTACACCGGCAACATGCTTTATTACTCAGACACTCCCCCATTACGTCTACCTGCATATCTGCTCATGTGCTACCGTACATCACCTCACTTAATCTCCTGATTGGTCTTTCTGTCCGCTCTGCCTCTTCGTTCAGCTGATATGCTAATTTTTCGACTTCGTCCTTAATTTTTACACACCAGTGTATAAAACCAACCTTGATTAATTAAGCATGTATGCATGTATTTGCTTTTTGAATTATGGTGATATTAGATTGATTTAGGATAATTATAATAAGTTGCGAGATGGCATTTTTAGGAAAAGGCTTAAAAGAAGACTTGCAAAATATAGCTAAGAAAATGGTGGTTGAAAAGATGGCCTTAGTTTAAAAGTGTTTGAGTTGAAAGAGGCTATCTTGAATATAATAAAAACTTCGACGAGGAGTTTTGTAGAGAACAATTAAAGAATAATATAGAGGAACACAAGGGAAGATAAGAGATAGAATTGGTAGAGAGAAAAAAAAGAAGAGATGGAATTGGCGGAGAGAAAAAGAAAAGAAGGGTTGGAAAGTAAGAGACTGGACAAGCTTGAAGAAAGAAAGAGGAAGGACGAGATGGATTTCGAACTCCAGAAGAAACGAATCGAGTTGAAAGGAAAAGGAAAGTTAAAGAACCAGGGCCATTCAAGATTGATTTACATAAACTGATTCTGAAGGTTGACTCAAAATCTGATGATATTTGCTTATTCCTGGCATCATTGACACGTCAAGCAAAAATTCTGAATTTGCCAAAAGTGCGTTGGTGAAACATTTGATCAATGTTCTAACTTTGGTTGCTGTAGGTATTATTGTTCGTGAACCAGAACAATATGCTAAGGGATTGTAAAAGGGTTATTACTTCAACGATTCAAGTTGAGTCCCAAGAAATTCCGCCAGCTGTTTGTGAAACACTAAAAGAATCCCGATAGTACTTGGAGAGATTATTATTTTGTGATAAGATATTTTTGTGAGGAATGGTTTAAGGTATTAGGTATTAGTAGTTGGTATTGATGGCCGCTAGATAAAAGTGAAAATACAAAAGCGATGAAGGTTATGTATTGTTTTGTTTCTCGTCAGCAGTTTAATGCATGAGAAAAATAAAACCTTTCGAAATAAATACTTACTCAGTTGGTTCGACGCAAGAAAACGAACATGTGTCAATAGTTTTTTTCTCCCGAATGTTCGAATCTAATTTTAAGAAAAGTGAAGGTAAAAAGAATAATTTCTGAAAGCTGTTAATCTAACGCCAGGGACAGATAAAAAAAAAGGTCAAGTGCGAAGGATGAATGGAAATCATTTCCGAAAGCTCGTGTTCGCAAAATGGGGTTAAGAGTTCAAGCTGAAAAACGGAGAGAAAAGCTTCACAACGCTCTAAAGTAAATTACTATGTTAGGGGGAAAGCAAAAAATGTTTAGCGTTCATTGAAGGAATTTTAAAAGTGAAAAAGAATATAAAGAAGATTACGGTTAAAATTCGTCATTCAGATTTAAGCCTGTAGATGAAATGGACAACAAAAATTGGGTCGTGATTGTTTTAATAACACTAGTAACTGTTGAATTAATCATTATAATATAAAATAATTTTGAAGAGATTGAAAATGAAATTGACATTAGCAATACTACATGTTTCCATTCAGTACATATAGGGAGAAAAGTGTTTTATCATGAGTGTACAAAACATGGAAAAACTGTGCATGATTTACGCCTTTTTTCACTCTTAATAAAACATATCTTACACCGAGTTTCGTAGGAGTGCAATTGTCCGAGAAGGAATTTCATAACGTTTGCCAACAATGTCAAAACTGAAACATCCTTCATGTTTACTATGCGTGGGATCAACACAATCCGGAAAAACGTCTCTAATACTTCAAATGATTGCACAAAAGGCTTATGATTATGAATTCAAAAACATTATATGATGCTATAAAGCATTTCAGGATTAGTTTTTTGAAGAAAAAGGAATTAGTTTTGTTCAGGGGATACCTGAAAACTTCGAAAATGAAAGTTTAGTTATTATTGATGATTGGATGTCTGATTTAAATGGAAAAATTGCTGGATTATTCACTGTTACATCACATCATTCTAGAATCAGCGTGATCCTGATATTGCAAAACTTATTTCCTGGAAATAAAGTAATGCGAGACATAAGTCTGAATGCGCAGTACATAATATTGTTTAAAAACAACCGCGATGTGGGACAAATTCAGTGTTTCGCAAGACAATTGTACGGAAATAAAGCATCAGCGTTTATGGATGCTTACAAAAAAAAGCACGCAAGGTAATTTTAATTATTTGTTGGTGGACTTGCATCCGAGGAAGGACGAAAACTTCAGGCTCAGAGAGAGTGTATTCCCCGATAGCAATGGATTCTATTGGATTTATGTCCCAATAAAATGAATAATATAAAAAAGCATTACCATTTATTGAAAATACTGCTTAGCCCATCTCCAGCACAAAAAAGAGCAATTATACGCACTGCCGACAAAAGCCAGTTACTCTGTTTATATGAAATATGTTTAAACGTCTTAGGTGGAAATTTAAGAGTGAATGTTAAGAAATTGCGTAAATATAAAAATGCAATAAGAAAAGTCGCCAATAAAAAACTATCGCTAGAAAAAAAAAGGAAAGAATTCATTAACCAAACAGGAGGCTTCCTCCCTATTATTCTTCCTGCAGTTCTATCTGCTTTAGCAGGCTTTGCCGGAAAAGCAATAGGAAGTAGAATTTAGTGACAATTTCTCGCAAAATGGCTCTCGTCCTGGAAAGTAAAATGACGTCTTTCTTCACCAAAGCGCCAGAGATGGGAGTGAATGATATTGAAAGTCAAATAGTAAACCTCCTTCAAGAATCAAAATATTCAGACGATGCAAAAGCAAAGCTATTATATATATATATAAGCCAATTTTGCTCTTAAAATATCAGCGTGCGATAAACGAGCCAAAACCACCTTTACGTGTCACAATTGAAGATTAAAAGAACAAGTTCAAGAAGAATCTAAAAGAAATACAATAGAAGATCCTATATTACGTGACATTATACTGTCTGTTCCTGCAAACTTTCAAAAATTTATTCCACCTATCGTAGAGAAACTGAACACGCGCAACTATGATTGGAATAAATATGGTGAATTGACGAAAGATAGTGAAATTATCAAAAACACGAACGTCATTGATCTATTTTCGTATTTGATGAGGAACGTCAAAAAAGGTCATGAACCCAATGGGTTTTCAGTTTTTTGGAGAGCCATTAAAGAAATTAAAATCCCGACTCGTTGGATCGGCAACCAGAAATTAGTGGAAATGCTTGGAGACGACACGATTTTAGACGAGGTCCAAAAAGAATATACTTTTGAAACGTCAGAAAGAGTTAACACTCCGAAAAGGAGAAAAAGAAAGCAGAACTTCTCAAAAAAGAAATGGAAAGAGTTTTAGAAACGGCATATTATGATTTCGTAAACCCTGCGTCGTTTGGTGGAATAAAGAAACTATCAACACTTACCAAAGTTCCATATCAGCAAACAAAAGCTTGGTTATCGTCTCAAGACACATACACTCTTCACCGTCCCGTTCGTTATAAATTTTCTCGAAGAGCGACACTTTCGTATGGTATAAATGATTTGTGGCAATGTGATCTAGTTGATTTACAACATTTAGCGGAGCATAATAATGGATTTAGGTTTTTACTAACCATTATTGATGTGTTTTCGAAGTTTGCCTACGTTATTCCTTTAAAAAATAAGAAAGCGGTTAGTGTTACAAAAGCATTTGAAAGCTTGTTACAGCAAGTGAAGTAAAAAAACATTCAAAGCGATAAAGGTAATGAATTTTACAATACTCAGCTTCAATCTCTATTTAAGAAATATAACATTAATCACTATTCTGCTGAAGGAGACTCCAAATCAACTATTGTGGAGCGATTTAATAGAACTCTGAAGCAAAAAATGTTCAGGGTTTTCACGTATAGAAAATCGTATAAGTATGATGATGTTTTGCAGTCACTGGTGAAATCGTATAATAATAGCAAACATCGTAGCATAGGCATGGCACCATCGAAAGTAACTCGCGAGTTAGAACCGCAAATTTTTAAAAAACTATATGGCTATTATACCCCAATAAGGAACCCCCAGATAACTCTAAAGGAAGATGATTTAGTGAGAATATTGAAAGGGCGAACAAACCTTTTCGACGTGGATATTTACCAGGTTGGAGCGATGAAGTGTTTACCGTGGCAAAGGTTTATCATTCTTATCCAACCACATATAAGCTTCAGGATATGAAAGCAGAAGCTATAAAAGGACGATTTTACGCAGAGGAACTTCAGAAAATTTCGAAGCGCTCAGATGATTATTGGCATGTAGAAAAAGTGCTCAAAACAAAAGGCAGTGTCAGGAAGAAAGAATATTATGTGAAATGGAATTGCTTCGATAATCGGTTCAACTCGTGGGTCAAAGCAGCATGGATGAAGTAAATGACTTTTACGTGACGCTTCCTAGTAACTCTAGCCTCAGTTTTTTCCCCAAAAATACGCAGGCAGCATTCAGAACGAAACTAGATCGTCCAATTATATTGTCAGGTGAGTGGGAAGTTGGCTTGTCAGAAATTTTCGTTCCCCGAACATGGTTTAATATCGGAAATCACAATAATAAATATTCGATAACATATGAAGAAACTAAAATTGTGGAAAAGGATTATGTTGAACATGAAATCAGAGTGAAAATTGAAGAGGGAACTTCAGACAAGGAGATAATCGATGCAATTAACCAAAGTATTGAAGAAAAATGCGGGCATTTTGTCTCTTTTGCATTGGATCAAAAGAATATAATCGTGTATATCGCCCCGAATTATGAACTACATTTGACAGCTGTTGATGCACCGCGATTGTTAACAATGTTACACTTACCGAGAGAGGATAGAATTATAAAAAAATCAGAGAGTTTTGTGTTTAGAAAACCCTCAAAGACAAACAAAGACAATCTTCTAAAAATTATTGCTAGAAAACTTAAGAGGCATTATATAATTCGAGCCACCAGGTTTAATCATAAGTATACAGATCTCGACAATATGCATCATGAAATATTTCAGCATATAAATTTTAATCTTATGCAGACTGGGATTGGAGGAGCGGCAGATTTTATTTTCGACTTTACAGAGAATAAGGTTCAAATAACTGTTCAAAAAAATGTTGAGCTCGAATTCCGGTTATTATATGCTCCTTTGCTTATGAGGATGTTGAGCATGACGAAAGATGTTATTTTAACCGGTAAAACTGCATGTATTGCAAAAAGTGGAAAGACCTCCACTGAATGAACATTTTCGAGTTAGCATTTCTGATAAACCAACGGTTCCAGTAAAAGAGAAAAAAACAGAGAATTTAGAACTAGAAGTGGGATTTTATAAAACCTCAGAGCAACTGTTTCGTTCTTTTAAACATCTGGCTTTTAACCATTTAGCTAATAATAAAGTGAAATTGCATATACCCGATACATCTAGTGTTACTTTTCAAGACGGCTTGAAAGACTTTCTAGGTTTCAAAAATTCAACATTTTATGACGGCACTCATATATCAGACTATCAACTGGAATTAGATGGAGGAATCACTGAAATCTATGTCTATAGTGATATAATAGAATCGCATTTTGTGGGGGACACTATTGCCCCACTCCTTCGTATAATTCCTGTTATGTCAACCAAAGAAGATCAAATCGTGCATTCCAATTCTAATAATGCATTCAATGGTGATTACCCAAAAAATCCATTCAATTTTAAGCATTATGACTTAACATACCTTTGTGTATTAGACGGAAATTGAATGATTCCATCAAAACCCTTTCAACCGAAATTTGATGGTTCTAACTGTTAAAGCAGATGTTATATGAGTCTATTCACTGATTTAGGTCGGTATCATAAGGATCAGGACGTTAATATCAGTTTCAGTGAATATAAGGATGGGTATACTTTGTTCGCTCTAGATTTAACACCTGATCTCAGCGCTGACGGAATGCACGAGAGTATTTCCCGCAATGGCAATTTAACAATAGATTTAAAATTTAGTAAAGCGCTACTGGAAACAGTTAATTTAATAGTGTTTTCAGAGTATCGAAATGTTATAGAGATCGACAAAAATCGCAGTATTTTCACAGATTATTAAGATGGACAGTATATCTCTCTGCAGGCTTGCATGCAGCGATCTCCTTCTTCGCTCCAAATTCGAAGGTGTTTACGCTTCAGATGAATTACCTCAAACACTAGGTAGCTATTCATATTTTATTGTGAACTTAGATTCTAAACGAAAACCTGGCAGTCATTGGGTTGCTATAGCTTTTAGAAACAATACATGTTATTATTTTTGTAGTTACGGCTCAATCCCTAACAATAACAATATTTTACATTTCATAAAAAATAATTCCAATTATTGCAAATGGAACCAGTATCGATATCAAAGCTTTGTCTCGCTGACTTGTGGACAATTTTGCCTCTATTTCCTGCACAATTTTGTGCGAAAGCAATCCTTATCTCTCCTTGATTCTGACAATATTGAGCATAACGAAAAGTTTGTTAAACAATTTGTGGCTCACCAATTTCGTTTGCAAAATTGTTGCTTTTCACCAAATTCCCAGCAAACTTGTCAAGCATATAATTTCAAGCATTATCATGTTTAGACATATGTCAACACATAATTTAGCCAATGTTTGTATCAATTCAAGTTTCAACATATTTTGGAGGTCATTTGAAAATCCGAGTATATAAAAGAGAAAATGAACTGTGAAACTCTCATAATTGCTATCAGTTATTCAGCAGAAATGATGGCTCCCGAACCGAGATACGGTTTCATGTTCTTGAAGCGCACTGGATAGACTAACGGTTATATGGTCCATTGCTTCACTGATTCTCTTTACGAAAATATGATGTCCTGCATCCAAGCAGCGAATGCTCATCCTATGGATACAGTGGAGTCGGATTGCAGAATGAAAGTCGCCTACTTTAAGGTTCTGAACAACAATGATATTGTCAGAGAACTCCACAACAGTCCTTCCATGAACTGTCGACAAGCATTTGATTGCAGATCTTGATGTAAAATTCACTTTGTGACAATACTTACGCATGTACCCAAGAAATATGTTCACTGCAAAGCTTCAGAGAACTTTTGTAATCGGTGACCAAGAAAATGTACATTTAGAGTTTTTAAGCATTTTATATATGATTATCTATAGTGTTTATGAAGTTTGGATAAATTTTAGATGCGTGTAAACTTTCATTAATTGCCTTTTGTGTTTTGTAATCTTCCAATGAATGTATAATATTATACATGTTATAAATTTTCTAAGAATACTCAATAAAAGCAATATTTCTTTCTTATCTCAGATTTCATTATTTTTGTCTGAATGTTATTTTGTGTTTCTTCCCTGTCCTTGTGTTTTTTATTAGAAAAACCAGCAACATTGTTATAAAGTGGAAACACATATCTTGAAATATGAGAACGGAACAACCTTCAATTTTTCTATTGATAAATAATTTTATGACACATTTATCCTTCACCGAATGCGATTTTGAAAAACAATCATCCCATGAAGTGAAGTGCGTACAAACTAGATGTTAGCTCAAGGTGATACATTAGTATTTAAACAGCTTAATCGAAAACTCAAATCAGTCACAAATCAACAGCCCTTCTGTACAGAGAATCATCTCAAGGTGGCATCTAAAGAGGGTATGCATGTTTTCTATTCTCTTTGTAGTACAAAATAAATTTTTCTTTTTTTCGAATCAATCATTTGCGTTGTTCATGTTACCAGTTAAATTAAGATAAAAAAAATTTTTTTCCCCGTGATCTTTGCTACGTAAAGTGAAACTGAAAATTTGGTATCTCTATCATTCTTAGATAGAAAGAAAATAAAAGCAGCATTTTCAGAAGATGAAGATGATGTTGAATATATGCTTCCTCGAAAAAAACAGAAGAAAAAAACAAACACCTCAGCTTCTGGCTTTGACTTAAATTTATGTCCGCCTCTGCGGCTAGCGACGCAGTGAAATTTCAGCCCTTTTCCATTTACCTAGGTCGAGGAATAGACATGGAAATAAAAGAATTTCGTAAAAATTATTATATTGCCTTCTCTAAAACTGTGGATTCTGAGATAAGAAACCGCTTTAATTTGGCCCTGGATCAACTTCCCATTTTAGCAAAGGCTGTGGAGGCACTCCAGGAATATGTAAAAGACCAGCCTACAAATTCAGGATTATAATAATGTAGTCCTGGTGTTTCTACAAATATGTAGAGCATTTATAGTGCTCTTTCTCAGAGCATAAAATCTAAAACAGCATGAATATGTCTAAAAAATAATCGTTAAAAATTTCTTGGCTGATTTTTTGTTGAATATATCAACAATGCAGTTTAATGTCATAAGATCTGCATTTAGAGGCTACATGCGTAGCTATCGAGCTATATTGACAATGAAGATCCTGATTCCCTGCATAAAGACTCCCGATCATATATTTTTCATGTAATCAATAGTTCAGTTTCCTTAAGATTACGCTTAATATTATGTTTAAATGTAATTTTTAAACGTAAAATAGAAAATGAAGAAGAAGTTACATAAGTCTTCTATTTCTGTTCTAAAGCAGAAAGAATTCTTTCAAGATATCAAATTTTTAAATCCATTGACAACGCTTTTTCCAAAATCAAAATGAAATCGAAAATTTTATTAAAAACGGTAGCGGCTGGGTTATAAAAAAAATCAGCACATCGATATTCATATCGGAAATTATCGAGGAAATCGAGGTGGTTGTGTCAATGCCCATTTGCCAAAACAATTAAGAAACAAAAAAGATCTTTTAAACATAAAATGTAAGAATAACAAATGTTTCTTTTACTGCAAGCATGCCAAGCACCAGCACTAGTTTTACATGTGCTGTTGAACAACATGTCCCATATAGTTATAGTATGCTGTGTTTAGATTTTAATGATCGTATAATCTTTCATCACTATTATTGTGGAGACGATGCAGTTGAAAATTTCCTTCACAAATTAAAACAATCATGTTCTGAATTACTCGATAAAATGCATAGAATTTTACCAATGGCTAAATGTGCCAAACCTTGCAGCACTCAATGTCATATTTGCGGTAAAAAGTTTTTAAAAAGAGATAAAATAGTAAGAGATCACAATCATTTGACATCTGTGTTTAGAAGTTATGCACACAATAAATGCAACCTCTTATACAGAAAAACATTTTTTATGCCTGTGATAATACATAATTTAAGAGGATATGAATCCTACCTGATACTTCAAAAATTCAGTAGCAAATATGCAAAAATCAATCTGCCTAATTCCTATTCATTCACAAAAATTCACTACATTTCAAATTGATCACATTAAATTTCTCGATAGCTTTCAATTCCTGAGTACGTCATATACTACTTTAGTAGAAAACTTAGTGATATCGAATCATTCATTCCCTATTTTCAATGATCATTTTCTTTAGAAATTAGAATCGAACCGCAGTCGAATAAAAACATTGTTGACGCATGTTGATTTTCGCGCGTCGAACCAACTGAGCCAACAATGGTTCCGTTAGTCCGTGAGAAATTAAGTAGTTATTGGGTTCGAAAGGTTTTATTTTTCTCATGCATCAAACTGCTGACGAGAAACAAAACAATACACAACATTGATTCATCGCTTTTGCTATTACGTTGTTCTCTCACTTTTATCTAGCGGCCATCAATACCAACTACTGATATTCAAGCATTCGACGACCTTAAAGATCTACTTATAGCAGATCAAATTAAGAAAAAGGCGCCAACCGAGATTCACGAAAACCTTATTGATGAGTTGGTAAAGGTAAAAACTCCAAAGGTGCTTGTCGAAAGATATGATATTTATGAGCATGTCCATGGAAAAACCAAATGGCCAGTAGTGCCATTTATTTACAAAAGTTAATCTTATCGTACGGCCGGCCCTTCTTTTGAATAGCTAATGCTCACTACATCTGTCGGGAAAGAGAGGCGTAAGAAATAAAGAGGGGATGGGTAATTGCAGATACAATAATCATTTCAAGGAAAAGAGTCATTAAACGTATTATATTCAAACCCGGATTGCACCTAGATGTTACACTTGGGGCAAAGAAGTTCATTTCTCAAGTGCATGCCGAGATAAATACTTAAATGAACAAAACTCGCAAAAGAACAAGTTTTCTCACCAGTCAAATCCCCAGGTAATTCAAAGCAAGCTAAAGATATCCCTAAAAATATCGTAACAGTGAAAATACATACTCCTGAATCAACGTGTAATTTTCTGGGAGAGAATATTGATAAATTGAAGGTTATAAAAGTGGAGTGTTTAGATGTCGTTTTGGATGGAACGGTAGAGACCAGATCACAAATCTTTGTAATACGAGCTGATTTAGTTAAACACACTGAAACCACCGGAGAAATGAAGATAAAGGTATTATCTGCTTTTGGTGATAGTAATGACGCTCCCCCTTAAGAACATTTAATATAAAAATTGATGATGGATGACATGATGCAGAACAAATTACATGTGCCCTTTTTAAAGAAACTAGTTAACGTGTCATGTTAGTTTGACAAACCGTATATGAAGCTGTTTTGGAAAACATACAGTTATGCAGTGTGAATGTAAGGCAAGCCAAGGAAGATGAAGTCCAAATGCATGAGGTTATGAATTCTACCGTCTATAAAGTCCAAATATTAGAAGAGGGTTCATGCTGGGACATAGGGGTGTCGACAGACGTAGTCAATATTGAAAATGAAATGATATTCAATCTTAGCAGTGAGACCAGAAGGACTTTTATACAACTTCAGAAAGAAGATGAAACATTAATAAGCGTTTGGGAACAAGTAAATAAAAAAATGAAAAGGCATGTGAAATACAAGATGATCTGATAGTCCATAATGACATCGTTTGTAGGGAACCAATCAAGCAAGTGGTTCTACCTGCGTCTAAAAGAAACAAAATTCTACAAATGGCTCATGAAATTCCGTTAGCTGGACATTTAAGAGAACAAAAAACAAAGCAACGCATTAAATATTCCTTTTTTTGGCCTTCGTTAAAGAGGAATGTTAAGACATATTGTGAAGCGTGCAAACCTTGTCAGTTACTAAGAACTGTGACATACAGGGATATAATTCCGATCAAGCCCATTGTAAGACCTAACAATCCAATCAAAGTGTGAAACGTGGATTGCATCGCACCGAAGAGGGCACTTATATATTGTATGTGTCATTGATACGTGCTCAAGATGGGCGAAAGCCATACCAACAAAGAATTTTACTGCAAAAACTACCAACGACGTGTGGATGAAAACTTTCTGTCCAACTGGGTTCCCCAAGACAATATGTACAGACCAGGGTACCAATTTTACAGCAGAATTGACTCAAGCCTTTCAAGACGTGCTGGGAGTATCTCCTAAGTTTTCTACTCCAGGTCATCATGAGAGCATGGGAGCATTTGAGCGTTGGAATCGAACTTTGAAAGACATGTTAAATAAAAATATTCAAGGGCATGGGAATGAGTAGGATGTGTATCTCCCATATATGCTTTTTGCTTATAGAGAAATACCTCATACACTTACTAGTGTATCACCATACCAGTTAGTTTATGGAAGACTAGTATCTGAACCGACGACCATTTTAAAAGAGTTTTCGACGGGAGAAATATAAATCCCTACTAGTTCTGCTCGTTCTGTTGAAGAATACTTGAAACAATTGCAAAAGAAGTTGCAAGATGCACACGAAATTGCATCGGAAAACAGAGCTAAAAATCAGGAACTTATGAGTTCACACTATAATCTGAGATTCCGAGAAAGAAGTTTTTCTTTTGGAGACGAAGTACTGATCCTTATGTCTTCATCCTCGCATAAATTGCTTAACACTTGGATAGGACCAGCCAGGGTAGTAATGCTCACTAGACCCCACTTTTGTTTAGTTTAAATGGAAGATGGTAGTACTAGAGAATTACATTCAAATAAGGTAAGGCCCTATATTTAAAGAATTGATCACTTTGGAAAAATATTTGAGCAAGATATCGATTTTGGTGAATTTCATTATGCTTCGACAACTAAAGAAACTCAACCTAATATTGATATCAAGTTGAATCAAATGCCTAATTTTTTAAATGTCCAACAGAAGTACCAGTTAAGAAATTTGCTTCAACGATATGAAGACATATTCCGGGATCACTCCGGAAAAGCCAAAGTGAAAGGTCATTCTGTTAAAGTTATAGCAGACAGTTCACCTAAAAGATTATAACCACATAGAGATCATACTGCTCTTTAAAAAAGAAGTTGAACGTCAAATCAATGAACTGCAGGCTATGGACTTGATTGAATGTAGTGATAGTTATTGGTTGCACCCCCGGTGGTGTGAGTGGCGAAAAAAGATGGAAGTATTAAGTTGTACATAGACTTTAGACTTTTGAATAATTTTACTATTCCTAATGCATGTCCAATGAAACTTTGCAACGGATTTAACATACGAGATAGGCAAAACTTATTTCATATTGGTCTTAGACCTCACGAAGTAATACTGGCAAATCCCTATGGAAGAAAACTCAAAACATTTTACTGCATTTGTTACTCATTCCGGACATTATCAGTGGAACGTCCTACCTTTTGGAATGAAGAATGCGGGAAGTACTTTCAAAAGTCTATGGATCAAGTGTTGAATCCTCATCAAAGGTACTGTAGATCTTACATAGACGATGTGGCAGTATTTTCAGAAACATGGTCAGATCACATGCAACATCCAAAAAAAATGTTTTTAAGACTATGAGGTAAGATGGACTAAAACTGTCAATTTAGAGAAGTGTAATTTCGGAAAGAGCCAAGTTAAATTTCTGGATCATGTGGTGAGTTCTGGAAAACATACTCCGGATTCTCAATAGGGGAAACCGTCTCAAATTTATTGAGACTAACAACCAAAAAACATTTACGAAAACTGATTAGCTTATCAAGCTATTATCGTGATAATATTAAGAACTTTTGTTATATTGTTTTTCCCTTGACAAATTTAACTTAGAAAAATATTCTAAATAAAATTCCTTTGGATGACACAGCCGAGGAATCTTTTCAATGTTCAAAGAAAAGCTTAATCGAAATGTCTACTGAATCAAAATGCCATAAGTGCCTGTGTTGAACCGTCTATTCTAGCTGTATACAGATGCTTCTGTCGCTATAGTCGGTGCATGCCTTGCACAGAACGAGGGAAATGGAATAGCACGTCCAAGATCATTCTACAGTAAAAAATGAACCAAGTGCCATATGAACTGGTGCACGATAGAGCGAGAGGTCTATGCTGTGCTAAGTGCTTTGAAAAATTTTGACTGGGAATTTCGAATCTCAAGTACAGGTTGTGTCTTTTCACAACCCAGTCACATTTTTGACCAAAGGACTACCACATGATACAGATTAGGTCGTTGGGTCATATTCTTGCAACGTTATGACTTAACTGATTATATACCGTAAGGGAAAAAATCATGGTAATGCTGACGCCCTCTCTCGCTTGCCTTTTGATGAATAACCTGAGTTCGTTACAGTACACATGTTTCAGTAATAAATAATATTTTATTCATGTATATATTTAGTAAATTAGTGTGGAAATGGTTTTCTTATTATATAAATGATTTATAACCTTATTTTATTGCTCTGTTTTCAATATATTTATGTATTAATGATTCTATTTAAGTCATGCTTCATGTGTTATCAAATTAGGTAATGCACTCTCTTCTACTAAGGTTTAAGTATTCTGTTTCATAAGTAGGACCCTTTCTTCAGTATGTGACTAACCTCTTTCATTTAGTACCTGGTCACTAAATATGACACATGCGTTTCCGTTCTTGGGGCATGTAAGATTCGCCGGGCTGAAAGAAAACTATATAGTTGGCGCTACCATTGGAATAAGGAGAGTCAGAGAACTTAAGAAAATGAGGGAGAGGTGAAGGGCGGCTACGACCTGTAGCGTGAAAAACAAAAATGGTGTGAAACAACATTTTAATGTTTAGTGTTAGTTCGTTTTAAATGTTGTATTAATTGTGTGCGTTGTGTGGCTGTTAAGGAATAAATAAAATATTTAGACACTAAAAAGATAGATTGACTTTCAGTTGAAACAAAGAACCTACGCTGACAAGAATACTAGTATACTGAACTAACATTTTCGGTTTTGTATAATTGTTCCCCACCGTTTGAAGTTTGATTTGAAAGGCCTCGCTACAAAAAGTTAATTTGAATACATACGGTACTTTTTAAATGTTTTATGCATTTTTAATTCTCTTATTATTTATAAATATAAGTATCGGATAATGAACAAACAATTTTGTTAATTAAATGCTAAAAAAAATAAATATTTATTTCATTTTGTATTTTATATAAATATATTTTCTCCAATTTAAAATACTGTTATATAAAGTTTAAAAAAATGTAAATGACATTTTATAATCTAACTGCATAAACTAGTGTCATAATCTTGATGCATCTTATTTATGCACCAAAAGTTTATTTTTTAAATCCTATTCTCAAAACCATTATGTGAATTATTTGAAATTTAGGGCACTGGAAAAATATATGGGGTTGTATACACTTTAACTTGTCCAAACTGATTAGATATCAGTAAGCTAAAAGCCAAGTTATTGTTGACCTTTGCCGATTTGGGAGATAGCATTATAATGTAGTTACCTTAACTCGTAATGTTTGATATTGTGGTTGCCTACAATATTTCGTATTTTATAATTAATTTTGATTCGTTTATATATATTTTGATGTTGATAACCATATTAAAATTTCAGACAATTTTAATTCGAATTTTTTTACAAATTTTACCTTTTCCATACTTTACGTTGTCTAGATTCCGGCTTTCGTCTTCTGTCGTTTATTAGAACTTGTATATTTCAGACATTATTGGCGAGTACCGGGATCTTTTTTTAAAGAATAAGGGCCTCACTTTTTCACGTTTTATGAACCAACATTGTTGCCGAATTCGCACTTTCTCTCTATGGTATTTTTTAATACATATAATTCTGTTTTTTCTATTTCATTTTTGACTAAGATTTTGCTCGTTTCAGCCATTACATATTCTAAGAGCTAACTTAAAAATAAATACTGTTGGGATTATAATTTATATGTGTAAAGATTCTTGATGTACTATTTTATTAAATAAAAGGGGTACAAAGTGGTTTAAAATTCAAAATATTTTGAATACATACGAATATTTTCTACGCAACGAACAAGAGATATTTCTTTGATAATGTCATAAAACTGTTGAAGATTTAGTTTGTTCGTGGAACAACCGAATGAAATATCAATTAAAGCTTCCTTCATGTTTTGAAAAATATAATTTAAAGAAAAAAAAGTTAATTGAATTAATAAATATAAAATGAAATTTAGATTTTCCTGAAATCTGAATAAAATGATATTTCATGTTATTAAAAAAGAAAAGTAATAAAAGTAATATAAAATTGTTTAAAAAGTGAGTTTTATATATTTTTCCAAGAATATTCCATCAATAAATTTAATGCGTAGTGAAACCCTTATTAAATTTAAAAAATGTTGCAGTTTTTTGTTCTTTAAGTTAAATATATAGCTAAAATATTCCAGCCATAAAACTATTAAATCAGGGTTTTTTTAAAAGCTCATTTTTATAATTTATAGAGCTTAGGAAATAATTTGAAAACAAAACAAAATACGTATAACAGTTTTAAATAATTAGAGATTATATATATTCCAAAATAAACCAGGTTTTACCATAATTTTTGTTTCTATTCGATTTCAGCTTAAAGCAGAGTTAAAGTACCTCTCTATTTACACATTTATTACATAAATGTGAGACGATTTTGGCTTTTAATTATCTATTTAAATTGAAGTTGAAAAAGTTCTGCTAAATTTTTGAAAATCTTTTTTTATTCTCTCTCTTCGGATTATTAGATAACTGTAAAATAATTCTTGTAAAGCATCCGGCTGTGTTCGGAACCATGAATCCGAAAAAAAGTATTTTAGATGTTTTTTATTCAAATATTTAGTGTCATCTGGATTAGAATATACAAAAAAATTTTTTTAAATAATATTATGACAAAAAATAATTATTTAAATGCAGTATTTTTGCAAAAATGAAGAAACAATGACATATTTTCAAAATATTCCCCTTCAATGAAAAATGCTTCTATAACAATAATATTTTGACTATATACAGCTAAGATTTCGGTACAGAGCCTGACCAAGGATCTTTGGAATTTGTAATTGAAAAGTGGATTTATTCACAAATTTTAAATATCAGAATAGAGGAATTTTAACAAAAAGCACCAGTTATTATTTTTATTAATCTTAGCTCCTGAATTTTTCATAACTCGTAGCTCAAGCTCTACAGAAAAGTCTTAGCTATAGATAGGCAAATTATTATTATTATCAAGCAGTTTTCATTAAAGGAAAATATTTTGTAAGTAGGTCCTTCTTTCTTTATTTTTTTGCAAAAAAGTTGCATTTAAACAATTTTTATTTGCGGTAATATTCTTTTTAAAAAGTTTTTATTTATTTATAATTTAAGTTCAACTAAATGTCAAAGAGGGTTTTTCATTTAAAGGCTTTTTTAAAACACGGTTTCAAACATGGTCGGATACCTTAATGCATCATTAATCCCTTTTCTGTAATAAAATAACTTATCAGAGATAAAAATCATTTGTTCTAATAATAAAATGTAATGCTTATAAAACGAGAGAGTATTAATATAAGGAATACTTAATTTTAATCGTTCAAGTAGATTACATAAATAATGGTGTAAAAAAGGAGAACAGTTTCGTCACATGGAATAGAGGCTGAAAATTTTTTTTGATTTTGACAAACAGAATTTAAAAATAAAAAATTTTAGTAAATAAGAGTTTTTTCCAGTTAACTTTTGCCCATGGGTATTTTAAGCGCATTACACAAGGGTGTGTAAATTTAAGAAGAGTCAGTAACCTTCAGACTATCAATTTTGAGATTTTGACGTTTTTAAAATTTCCAATCCATGACCTTACCAACGATATAACATATTTGGTATCTTATGAATAAAAAGTGGGTCAAAATGACTTTTAAAAAATAATCAGCTGTTTTGCCCCGCCTATTTTGACACTTAAAAGTATAAACATTATCTTTGCAAACCTGGGGAAAAGTTGCAATGCCTGTACTTATTTTATTTATTCATACGCAATTAACTTTAGGTAACTGTATATTAAGTGCTAGTTTAACTGTTAGATTTGCTAAAAACTTTTGGAGCCAATTTTGGACTTAGTGGATTCAATGATTTGAATGTTATATTTAATACTTAGTGATTTTCCCTGAAAAATTTAGGTCTATTCTTTACTTTAAATTTAGTTGTAATTAGTTATTATTAGTGGTTAGTAAATCTTCGCGTGTCTAAATAAAGTGTTAAAAATATGTTGAACTATTTGAAGATAGAAATATTTGTGAAATTTAAAATTTTAAAGTTGCCTTTCATTCATGAAAGAAATTTAAATATTGAATTGTTATCAGCTGATAATTGATTCTGATGATTATATTATATCTAATGAATATAAACACAAGCATAAATAAGTCAAAATAATTTTAAAATAAATTTCATATCTAATGAATTATAATGAAGGTAACATTTAATTATCAATAACAAAGAGAAAACTAGTATAAAGTTGTACAGAGAATACTTTGACAAGGTAAAATTTTTAATAAAAATTAAGTTTTCTAATTTTTTTTTAAATTGTGAAAATGTACTGTGTGCATGTACTCTATGTTTTATAAATGTGATTGTGTATACTAAATTGATATTTTTAAAATATTCTTAAGACATTTAACTAAAACGCAGATATATTTTAACAAGAATATGACAATTTTCAATAAGTTCATAATGATGCTCGGTGAACTAAAAATTTTCTATTTATAAAAAATTCACTTCAGTGTTAATATAAATTTATAATTAATATACAGGCAAAACTTGAGTTTTTATGTTTAATAGTTCCTGAGAAATATATATGAAATGATAAATCAAATGTGATATTTATTGCCTTTGCGAGAAGCTTATTACATACAGAAAAGTATATACATTTTATGTTTAAAAACATAAAAACAGTGTTATTTTGGCTGTTAAATAAATCATTTGTCCAGTTTAGAACAACTTTTAAAGTTTAAAACTTAGAAATTGTGTCTGCAAAAAAAAACCTAATGAAAAATTTACAAAAACCCAATGAAACCTTTCGAAATGTCGTAAAATCAGGTATAACCAAAAATTAACCACAAATTCGTACCAAACTATATTGATGCATTTTCATATGTTGTATTCACGATACTTATGGTCAACTTGGATACCTGTAAAGCATCATTCACAGATTGATACAGAATCTTAAAAATTGATGTAAATGTACAAAATATCTCTTTAGATAAAAACTGAAAAATGATACGTATTATCTTTTGGAAAATTTAAGACTTTTTTGTTTCCTATTTTATTGAAAATACAATGAGAAGATGCTAATTCTTAATAAAACGGGACAAATACATATGACAATTCATAATTTTTGTGATGAAGTGACGTATTACAGTAAAAATGCAATTTTCTCAATGTTATTTTTAAAATTACATGTACATTTTTCTCAGAATTTGCTGAATAAATACACTTGCTACTTTTACTGCAGATTACTGATATGTAACTATTTATACTGAAGTGAGACTTTAAAGATATTTACTAAATATTTGATTATAAGCCAGATAACGTGACACAAAATGACGAATTTTTAAAAAAAATTGCAGTGATGGTACGCAAAGGTATGTTTTGAAAAAAAACTAAAATATATATATTTGAAAGATTTTAAGCTTCAGTTTTAAAAAAAATTGATCCATAAAAGGTACATGGATACCTGATATGTGATTTTTTTGTCGTTGCATTTAAAAAGCTTGTTATATACATAAAACTATATAAATTCCATATTTAAAAACAAACAAAAACAACAGCATTATTTTGACTGTTTTAGAAATCATTTATTTGACTAGTTTAGAAAAGCTTTTGATACCTGATACTCTTAGAATTACTGTTTGCATATAAATATACAGAACATTAATGAAAACTTTCGAAATGTCGCAAAATCACATATTCCCAAATCCTTACTTTCGCATATTAATACATTATTATAAGGCATTCATGATGCTTATTCTCAACTTTGATGTTTGTAATACATCACAGATAAAACTTCTTCAAAAATTGATATAGAGTTTGCGAAAACTAATGTAAATATTACAAAACATCTCGTTAAACAAAAACTGAAAAATGCTATGTACGTATTTTCCGGGCAATTTAAGTAAAATAGGAAACAATAAAATCTTAACCCGTTAACGCCCAAATTATTTTAAAATCGGAATTTTTGAAAAATATATTTAAATTACATTTCATATATCAAAAATAGAGTAATTATGAAGTTGTATCCATTTTCCGTAATTAGCAACTGAGATAATATGTCATCTATAAATAGATCGCTGGGCGCTTATGGTAATAAAAGACCAAGTAACTTTTGTATGGTTTTATATTTAAAAAATTACAAATTTAGCGGGGAAAATGTAACTTTTGTGAATTTGAAAACAACTCATGAGATTTAAAAGCGAAAATATTATTTTACTGCTCTAAACTTACTTAGCTACAACTTTATGCAGCCAATTTGTAAAAGTTAAGTGTGATATAATAGAAAATATTTCAGACAAAGAGCTACATTACATTTTGCACAAAATGTAAGAGGTCTACCCTTACATTGTGAAACTGCCATATTCTTTGGTTTTTTTTTATATAACATGGTCTTTTCTATCTAAACGCAAAGAGCGTATTACCTTTTATCTTGATGAAATCATCTGAGGTCTTCCAATGCCTTTCTTAGAATTTGTTCCCCGTTTGAGGTACGCAACGGTGATATATCTTCGGATGTGTTTTATACTTTTTATATTTTTACATGAGTACACAAATTTCTACATTACATGACAGAAATTTTACCGATGGAGTAATCAGTTCATCATCATCAAAATAATCTTCGTCAGTTAACTGATCCACATCAGGCGGTAAAGCAATTATATCAGAGTCTATTCCCTTAGAAAACATATTCTAACGCTTCTTCGGCGGTGTGAAATACTTTACGCCGAGACATTGTGGAAGAAATGAAGCGGGAAAAAAAATGATATTATATACCACTAACGCCCAGCGATCTATTTATAGATCAGCATGTTTAAACTTACATTTTAATAATAAAAACAGTTATTTTTGTAATATAAATAAGCCAGAATAATTAAAAAGGTATTGAAAATGTAAAACTCATGAAAAAATATAACTTACTCTAAATTTTTTTTCTGTTGGATACAAAATCGAAAGCTGGTTTTTGAAGCTTCAAAATGGCGAACATCAGACGCTAGCTGCTGGACTGCTGTGGGAAAGATTGCTTCAAATCTCGTTTAGGGATACGGCCACATGTGTAAGGAAACCAGCCAATGACCATACGAAATAATTAAAAGATATCGTTTTCACTGGAAGTTCTGAGTGGGAGGTGATCTATAAATAGATCACTGGGTGGTAACGGGTTAAAATAAACTTAGGAGAAGCTAATGTGTAATAAAATTGGACAAATACATGTTGCAATTCGTATTAGCTCAGATAATTAAAATAATGAACTTATTTTGTTTTGTTTACCAATTTTCATTAAAAAAGTTTTCTACTTACTTAAACAGTCCTTAACTTAGCATACCAGTAAACTTTTTATAATATTCTGTGTGGTTTAGTATTTGGGTCAACCTGACTGAAGGACAATACGCAAGAGTAAGTCCTGAGCTCATTGAAAAAGCAATATAGTCTTCCTCCATGTATGTTATTAAGCAAGGCGTGAAAATAATACCTGTCTACCTTTCATTTAATCAATGAAGGCTTTCTAATGTATGTGACCTCGGATGTATCAATAACATTTACATCCCAACATTCGTAATACTCTTTATATTTATTATCGACCATCTAATAGATCTTTTCTTTGGAAAAATATGTATTACCAGATGTTGATATTGATAAATTGGTTAGAAATTTTAAGGAAAATATTTTTATGCTTAGTGAAATCTGTATGTCATTATGTTAATTGAAAGGAAATGTGTGTCGCCTAAAAGGTTAAAAGTTTATAAAAATATTATAATTTATATTTTGTATTATGTCTATTATTAACTGAATAATATACAAATTTACACAATAAAATGCTTTTCTATGATTTTTATGATATCAAAGTGAGCGAAAGAGAACTCTTTGACCATACAAGCAGCTAAGTAAATTCTTAAAAATTGGAACATGCCGAAATATTTCAATCTGAATAAACACAGCTTTGCATACTTTATGAAAGCTATCAAGATCCTGAATCGAATTATTAAGACCTGATTAACTCACAATCCCCTCGTAAATCAGTATTCAGTAATTTTGCTTTTTAATGGATGGTAGCACGAGAAATCAGAAAACGCCAGCTACCATATAAATGATCCGGACCTGATGAAAAGAGTGGTTTAAACTACAACACCTATAGGTTATTTGTGGCATTTGAAGCAAGCAGATCTCTTCAATTACATTATTATCTTATTCTCAAGAAATATACTTAGCAGTTGATGCATCTGAAAAAAAAAATAGGTTCTTGATTAGAATAACATGCATCGAAAAGTACACGACTTCTAGCAAATTTTTTTCGAGTAAGTAAAATCAAAGTGAAACCAAATGCGATATAGTTGATCTTGAATTTTCAGCAGTATGTTTCGCTTTTAGACATTTCAATTGACGTTAGAAGAATGAAAACTTTTTATTTTACAGACCACAAACCATTTACATTTCCGCATAGAAGGTCAGCTGGAATTCTACTCCTTCAGTTCGATATATCCATTATAGTACTTTAAACAACGCACTTAACTTATTCAGACTGTTCTGGAAGAGAATGTGGTTGTAAGCCATTTGTTGCATATACATACAGGGTGTTTCATAAATGATGGGAGTAACTTTAAGGGTGATAGTACACATCAAGACGAGTAATAGTAAATAGGAAACCAAGTGTCCCAAACGTCTTCCGAAGGAGAAAGGCGCCATCAAAGTTTAGGGTCCTAAATTTCAAATGATGATAAAAAACGGGAAAATGGATCGATTCATTTGCAGTTTTCACTAAAATCATTCTTTAAATTAGTATTTTCTTTAAAAAAAAGTTTTAAAGACAAAGTTAAAAAAAGGCCGTTAGAGGGCGCTCTAGACTTTGGAGTACCAAACAACTAACTTTTACCAGTATTTTTTTTTATTTTGTTAAATGTTTACAAAAGCTTAGATTTTAACTTGAATTTTGAGCGCAAAATTGAAACCATCGGGAGGGTTAAGTGGCGCAAATGTAACCGCGTTCAGGGGTGAAAAATTGAAATGTTCTTATGTAATGATCAAAATAAAAAACGATAAAGCAAACTTTAAGAGGCGATAGTACAACATAAAAACAATCAACTTTGATTAGAAAATGCATGATTTTAATTCAAACGCAAACGTGTTCGAGCATCTTCAAATTTTACCCATGAAAGCGTTATAGCTGCAATTTTCTGGAAGAAGAACATGAAATTGTGATATGGGGAAGAAGAAGAACGCATATGCAAATTGTTATTAAGATAGAAGCCACTGACCCGAGTGTGCAAGTGTAAATCACGGTATAAACGTAACGAAAGATGTTGCCATTCACTAATCAAGAAAAGGCTGGTATGCACTTCATCTACGGAACTGCAAATGGGAATAGTGCAGAGGTGTGACGATTGTACGGAAAAAAGTTTCGTAACAGGCGGTTGCCCAATGATAAAACATTTGTGCGCTTGCACAGACAGTTGTATCAGCCAGGATCCTTTTTTGGTGCACGTTCAAATGCAGGCCGTGCAAAGTCTAACAGAACGGTAGCTGTGGAAGAAAATATTCTGGATATAGTGGCTGATCATCCAAATACAACCACGCGAGCAGTGGCTAGTCAAATTGAAGTATCACCCTCCACGACATGGCGAGTACTAAAAGATGAAAGAATGCATCCTTTTCATGTCCAACGAGTCCAGGAACTGACTCAAAGGCTGACAGGAACTGACAAAAAGGGATTTTCCTCGTCGAATGGATTTTGCTCGCTGGTATATGCAGAACACCCTAAATCCCGATTTTGGTGCAACTGTGCTTTTTACAGATGAATGTACATTTACACGTGACAGTACATTTAACACCCACAATTCCCACCAATGGGCAGATGTAAATCCACATGCGTCTTCTACACATGCATATCAGCGACGATTTTCCATAAATGTTTGGGCAGGAATAATTGGTGACCATCTACTTGGACCTTATCTTCTGCCAGAACGCCTGGATGGACAAAAATATCTTACCTTTCTGCAACAGGTGCTGCCGGAAATGATGACAGATGTTCCCCCTCGTATCCGGCGAGTAATATGGTTCCAGCAGGATGGAGCACCAGCTCATTTTGCGCCAGAGGTGCGAAATTATCTAAACGCAACCTTTCCAAATCAATGGATTGGGTGAGGTGGTCCTGTCCCTTGGCCAGCGCGATCACCCAATCTTTAATGCCAGGATTTCTTTTTGTGGGGACACCTGAAGAGTCTTATGTATGAGACTCCTATCGAATCTGCAGAAGAACTCGCCGCCAGACTTTTGGCAGCTGCAGGAGAGGTGCGCGATACTCCTGGCGTGTTTCAGAGGGTTCGTGAATCCCTTCTTTGCCGTTGTTCCGCATGCATCGCCTCTAATGGTCAGTGTTTCGAACAGCTATTGTAATCATTTCTAATTAAACTTCTTTTTATAACGTAAATGTTCTTTGTTTCCTTTTTTGTCTCTTAAAACGAAATCTGTTTCAGCGCCCTCTATCACCTTCGGGTTAAAATTACGAGTATGATTTTTTTTGATGAATGTTGCTTGTTTTGGTGTTGTACTTAAAGTTTCCTTTATCATTTTTTATTTTGATTATTACATACGAGCATTTCAATCCCCCCCCCCCTGAACGCGGTTACATTTGCGCCACTTAACCGCTCTCAATGGTTTCAAATTTGCACTCAAAATTCAAGTTAAAATCTAAGCTTTTGTAAACATTTAACAAAATAAAAAAAAACTGGTAAAAGGTAGTTGTTCGGTACTCCAAAGTCTAGAGCGCCCTCTAACAGCATTTTTTTAACTTTGTCCTTAAAACTTTTTTTAAAGAAAATACTAATTTAAAGAATTATTTTAGTGAAAACCGCAAATGAATCGATCCATTTTTTCGTTTTTTATCATCATTTGAAATTTAGGACCCTAAACTTTGATGGTGCCTTTCTCCTTCGGAAGACGTTTGGGACACTTGGTTTCCTATTTACTATTGCTCGTCTTGATATGTACTATCACCCCTTAAAGTTACTCCCATCATTTATGAAACACCCTGTATATTATATCTTATTGAAGTCCTATTGATTATAATTAAATGGTTTGTGCACAACCATTAATAAAAGGATTAAGACCAGTTTAAATCAAAAACCGGTCTTAAGTTTGAGGCACTTAACAGAGAAACTATATTGTGATACAACCACGAGTTTTTTTTTTTGCATCCACATATTTCCGAAGTTTTTTGGCGTAAAATACTCTTCGTTTGGCATGATTGGTCTCATACTAGCGTAAAAGTTACAATTAAATTGATAAAGGTAAAGATTCGTCTAGAATAATTAGGCTGAAGATTCCAACAAAAAATGGCCTATACTGTACATGCTGTGTAATCGATTGGAAATCCGTGTTCGTTTTTCCAGCTTATTCCAGATGACGGTTGAAAGGTTTGCAAACATGCACATAGAAGCCGTGAGTTCTCTACCCACTTCTCGTATAAATAGTTTTTTATTGACAAGACGAGTCAATTTTTTCGATAGTCAATGGTGAAACACATCATATGCGAAACAAAACAACAGAAACAATTGCTTCAGTTTCTTACGAGGATTGGATTGCTAATTTTAAAGTAGATAACCAAAAGTTCGGATAATTCAAATTTCGACAATAATCTTTGTAATATTTTCACTAAATATCTTGGTATTTGTAAAGCTCGTGTCACAACTCGTAGGTTGCGGGTACTGTTGAGGACACTGAATTAACAGACATTGTTATAAAAATAACTCCTTTATATCATTCAATTTATGACAAATTAAGGACTGTAAACCGAGAGAGAATTAAGTTAGTTTCCCATCTTAAGCTCATAAGACAATTAACTAAACACTTGTCTAATCTCTTCTAGTAATCTAAGTAATTCTTTAATCTCTTTATTGAATGGTTGTGTAAGGAGTAACACTTCCACACCCAATTCAAGTGTTCAAAGAACACTCAAATTAGCATTATAAAAACCATGTTAACTCTACAAAAGACGGTTTTTAACTCCAACCAAAACTAAAA
Source organism: Trichonephila clavata (assembly GCA_019973975.1). Classification (NCBI taxonomy): domain Eukaryota; kingdom Metazoa; phylum Arthropoda; class Arachnida; order Araneae; family Nephilidae; genus Trichonephila; species Trichonephila clavata. Next base: position 38,727 of record BMAO01017684.1, read on the forward strand.
AAGAATTTCCCCAAGACGATTAATAGAAGGGTCGCGGAGAGAATACGTCACACTCGCACCGCACCTAACCCTTTAGAACAGTGACACTCAACCTGCGGCCCACCGAGCCTTTTTAAGTGACCCGATAAGTGCCCATTGCTCTGAAAAAATCATTTATTTAAAGACTATTGTCTTTCAGTAAGGGGTTTTTGTACTGATCCTTGTTTGTTTTTTCCTAAAAATAGTCAATTTCCCAATCGTCTTGAAATGATATATTTTCTTCGGATATTTTTCGCTTGCAAGGTATGAAAGTTATTTAAAAATTAGTTCCACCCATTAAACGGTCACTACTCCACTGTTGTCTTTTATCACTAAGAGTAAACGTCAAAAATATAAAAAGAATATCGATTCGCACTCGTACGATTTTAAAAATAAAAAGCAAAATTAATACATTGATTTCTTAATACCAAATTTTCAGTATATTACTAAAATAACACACACTTTGCTATTGCTTGTGATTGTGATTGTCAAATCTGTGAAGCCTCGCTGCTTCAAAAATGTTTCCTGCCTCCCTACTCTTTACAAGGAGCAAAAGAGAGTGCGTGGATGAACTCTGCCCTTTTTTCTGAATGGTACTTAAAGAGTTCTTTTCCAACGTCAAGAAACTTCGTGAATGTGGAGGGAAAGCAGGCAAAGTTTTACTCATTCTCGATAATGCTGCCTGTCATCCACCTGTCCAAATTTTCAATGCAATTAATGACGACTTCAGCGTGATGTATCTTTCACCAAATGTCACTGCGCAGTTGCAACCAATGGATCAAGGCGTCATTGAAAAGCTTAAGAGAATTCATAGGAAACAAGTTTTTCTGAGATTACTTTTGGAAGAAAGCGACAAAGAAAGTGTTGCTGCTTTTGATAAAAAGTTCAATATGAAGGACGTCTGGAACATTTAACCAAAGCGTGTTACTCGCTCGAAAGACAGAGCCTAAAAAATGCATGGAGTAAGCTGTGGCCAGATTTAGAAGGCAAAAAAGACTTCAATGACAATCAGAAGGAGGAGATTACCGATTTTATCCAATCGATCCCAGGATTTCAAGAATGCGATGAAGAGAGAAGATGTGTAATCCTGGATGACAAGCGATGCTAGAGATTCTGTATTTCAAATGTTAAACCATGTCGAGATTGTGACTTCCGTGTAAGAAGAATCCAGCCCTGTCGAAAAGGAAACGCATGAAGACGAGGTCAACAACAACAACGAAAATAGCAGGGGTCCATCAAATGCCGACGCGTTTTTTGCGTTATAGACAGCTATGGAATCGTATGACCAACATTCAAAGTGCTGTCCTACTCAACTACTGCTGCTCAAGAGAATCCGAGACCTGGCAGTGAAACAATGAAGGTGTACAAAGGTACAGCGAAAAATAAGGGATTATTTTCCGCAATAAAGGTAAAATTGCGACATTTTGCAACTATTTTGCTTTTTCTTCAAGCACGTTTCCAGCATGTGATGACTTTCAATATTCGTATAGTGTCCGGTTTCATATACTGCATGGATCACATTTGGATTTCGGTTACCCGAACAATCACTTATCCGAACAGTGTTCGGTCCCAATTGATTCGGATAAACGATGTTGTACTGTATATGTTTTCAGTGAGATAGATATAGATGAGTATAGCCATGAAGTTATAGATTATAGAAAGAGATGGAGAATTTTTGGTAAATTGGAGGCCAATCGCAAGTGCATGTGGATTCAGAGATCAATATAAATCTCAGTGTCACTTGCAAGTTGTAGAATCAGTTTGAAAGCATTTGATTTAAGAGGACCTGTATAATGTCAAAAAGGATGCATTACGACGAATGAGGTTAGTTATTTGGCACTTTCTGCATGGTGACGCGGGATTGCTATAGCTTCACAGCTTTCATGAGATGTTATATGCTGTCACTAAAATACAATTTGCTCAGACTATAACTACATGGAGAACTCACGCGGTAGGACTGCCTTGAAAAAAGATCCGTTGTTTGTGTCCTTTTCTCGCAGTACACAATAAAGCGCGTTCGATATAGTGCAGACAACGTGAAATTCATAACTCCGTAACAAATTTTTTTTTCCAGTTTGTTATCACAGCAAGTATCTTATGTTTTACCGTACTATCAACTTTGTACGTACTTTTCACATCATAAAGTGACATTTCAATACCACATTTATTTTTCTATTTTAAATGCTGATTCATGTAGTGAACAGGTAAAGGGTATGCTACGGAACTGTTCAACGGGTTTGTGCACATAAATTCTGGTTCAAATATTTGTTTTGGTACTATAACTCTGAAAATAATGAAAACACCTTAGATTTATAAGGAATCCTTCATTAGTTTGGTGTAGGATCGCATTGGGCGTGTAATAAAGCTTGGATTAGCCAAAGAATCGATTCGTACAAGGGCTGAATAGTGTTTAGAGGAATGTTGAATCATTTTTCATAGGGATATTGTTAAAATTTTATTAGCGGCCGATGGAGCGTACTGATTTCATATTGAGCGCTCTAAAATAGACCATAATGGTTAAATTGTACTGATATTGGGACAGATGCTTAACTCCACCCTCATGTTTATCAAATCGGTATTGGACAAGTCCTGCTGCATGGATAGGAGCATTATCAGCTTTGAAAAGTTCATTTCCAGCAGGAAATGAAGTTCGCTTCATAGGATGAGCCTGGGTAGCAAAAGTTTCTGAGTATTTCTCTCCCGTGATCCTTCCTTCTACGTTTACGATTGGTACAGCAGAAAACCACAACACGGCTGCCCATATCCTGACAGATATACCTCCTTACTATCCGGTTGGAAAGAAACAATCCCAATCATCCACTCTTTCACGGGTCCTCTAAACGTTTCCCGTCCTTTTGTAGGGAAAAGTGTGAAAAAGTATTATTTTAGACCATTTTTTTTCTTCCACCTATTACTAGACCATGTTTGGTGAGTGTGGTATTACTGTAGACGACGTTTATCATTAACATGTGAGCCAAATGACTTCGAAAGTGCTGCTCTGCAGTACGTTTTCTGTTTGTGAAAGTACCTTCTTACTGGTAATCATTGATCCTGGAGAATTCAGATGCTGATTGAGTTATTGTTCGCATTTTGCACACTATAGCTTCAATACCCGTCGGTCTCTTTTACTGAACTTCTCTTCCCGGCCACTATTTTGCTTGGATAAGCTTGTCTTGCCATGCTGTGTGTATGCGGTTATGACTTTAGACACCGTACTTCTAGAAACGCCTAAAAGGTGGGATGTTTCGGTCACACTTTCTCCAGCTGTATGGGCTACTGCAGATTGGTATTTTTAAAAATATGAAATGTCTGACATTTTAAGCATTTGAAAAAATCCAAGGCTTACAGAACTTCAAAAAAGCTACCACATACTACCAGAATACATGCATTTCTATTCACAAAATAAAAAAAACTGCTAGCTATTATTATATTTTATTGTTTACGAAGTGCATTATAAATATCACTTTTATTCAAAAGTATTTCAATTATTTTGATAACCACCTGAAAATCCTTTCTTATTTTGTGTTGAAGAATTTTCGTTATAACTCTAGTATAATTAATTGAAAATCAGTTCTTATGTTTTTTTTAGAAATATTTATTTTTATAAAAATAAAGAAGGTCTCTCTAAAGTCTTCATACTGTCTTCCTTTCTAAGTGAACGTATTACATTTTCTGTCAATTATGACATTTATCTGGTATTTAAATTGCATGCACAGAGTAAAGTGTTAAGTAATTAAGTAAAGTGTTATTTTAAGCAATTTCTGATTCACTGTAATTATAATTTTATGCGTCATTCTAAATCTTATCTTGTAAGAAACTTTATACATTAAATAAGTAAAATATTCCTTGAGATTCCGTACTAAATTTAAAATGTATTTCGAAAATTGCACCCATGAAAGTATTTACCGACGAAGATAATTCACTAGGTTAAGCAAGACATTACAGTATATATCTATATAATTTGAGCATCATATATATTTTAGGTTTTTAACGATGTCTTTGATGGGCTGAGCCATCATGTGATAATAATAGAAATAAATTACAAATACTTTATAAATAGAATACTATTAAGAATACAGAAGATGTAATGTTGAAATATGTTAAAAGATTTTAATTTATAATCTAAACCAATAAAAACAGTGTTTAACAATATAATTTAATGTGATTGAATGAATGTTTATTTAAACATCAGACTATTTGATTTAATGAGAATAATAACATGCATAAATCGCACAAAGTCAGAATGAAAACATTGTAAACAGTAACCCATATTTTAATACATATGTATTGGATATTAGAAAATTCACAATAGTAGTTAACGGTCACTTTTTCTATATATATAAGGCTATTTTTCAATAATATATATCATTAGTTTTCAGTAATTATTATCATTAATTTGAGTAATTTTATCTGAAAATGTAAGTATAGATCATGTAAACAAAATATTCCTTTCTAAAAGCAAATCGAATTTAAAAGTGAAGTTCATTAATTATAGCTAAAATTGTAAGGAATGGCCCGCTTGCGGTTGTCCATTAAATTTTAAAAAAATGATTTTTTATAATTTTTAAAATTTAATTTTTTTTAAACTTTGCATCATATTAATTAAAATAATTAAGAAATATAAGAAGACAGAATTCACCTCCCACACACACACACACATTCAAAGGAAATATTAACTGGAACAATTTTAAAAATAGTAGAAGTGGGGAATAGTTAAGTAAAAAAAAAAAACTTGTTAAATTTCGGAGGGCCTGAATGTTCTATTTAAGAGGTATGGTACATTTTCAGGAATCAATATAAGGCATTTGCATTCTTATAACTTTGATGCAAGCTGTTTTAAGTCGTAGAATTGGTGAATCTGGGTATGTTTCCTTTTGAATGAATTATCTCGCTCTCTAATTGTCATACAGGATCGGTGAAATTCCTGGAGGATCACACATCACACTAAACGAATATATTTTGAGAGATATTTTAAGATATAAAGAGTCAAGTAAATATTTAATAAAAAACCCTATATATTTAATTAAACTGATTCTACTGAAATGTAAACCCAGAATGAAATAAATCAAACCTGAACGTAATCAAATGAACCAGGTATTACGAGTATTAACTATCGTAATGTAAGTGTCTCATGGATGACAGTAAAATTGGGCAGCTATCAAATGAAATAGCATCTTCAATTGTTAATGGTAGTCACTGCATCACGACTATTCTTGACGTCATTTTAGACACTTTACCGCTAATTTTCGGACCCATATTGCTATGAAGAATATTGCAAAAATCTATTATCTTCTCCTTTTAATAAGATACTTAAATAAAGCAGTTTATCCTTACTGCAAATATGTTTGTCTGTATATACAAATAAGAGGCGGCGGTAGCCTAGCGGCCACAAACCGGACTCATGACCGGCGTATCGTGAGTTCGAGCCCAGTGCCGCTGAAGACCCGCCGTGTAGGGAAGCGATGCACGTTAAATCTGTCGAGAACTCAGAAGTCCTCTCGTTGGTGTGGCGTGGTAGTTAGGAGAGGGGTTCCAACCCAGGTATCGTCCTCGTCACTTGACTATGGTTCAAAACTACGATGCCCCTTTCCAAAAGCTCTCGTGTAGCTGATCAGTGAGACGTTAATATTCACTTACTGTATATACTCACTGTATATACAAATGAGGATCTGCAATCCAATTAGTTGGAATTGAGTGGCCATTGTTGTATAGATTACATATCGAATCAATGATTGCTGAACTGAGATAACTGCATTTAATCAGTTTCTGCTCGAATTTTATTAGAATGACAATGACAAAAAACTCAGAATTTTAACTCTATATATATTTTGAAATCGGTAAGAAATATAAACCAAAGACGCTAATAAACTCGAGGTAGTTTTAGTACCAGTTATCCATTTTCTTACATGAGTATACTTTGCACGAAGATATATGTTTTCTTTATCTACTGACCGAAACTTTCTGCTTTTAATTTTACATATCAATGATCTCAATTCATGGTGACGTTGTAGTTGCATGATGATGATAACCACGTGATTCTAGCCAGTCAGTTCAAAAACTCATTTAACGTCATATTTGCACAATAAAAGCTACCTTGTGTTTCTAGCTAATCAGTTCACGCGCTTCGTTGCTGCCAACTTTGGCTCTTTGCAGAAACTTTCTCTTGAAAAGTACATATGTATACAAAATGCATTGTATTTAAAAATCTATGCATAAAATAATCTATTTTTAATTTTAATAAATCTTTTTGATGAATTTTTTATAACATTTAAAAATCTTAAACCAGTTATGAAATGAGAAGTTTTATCTACGTTTTGCAAATAGAACTACAATTACGATGAATTTAATGTATGTTTAGAATGAAATGGATAACACATGTTTGTCTTTATCATGTGACCGTCATGAATAAAGCACATTTCATACTCTCTTAAGATTATAGTTCTTAAAACAGAATAATTCAGTCTTTGATACAATGTTAAAAGGCGATTTAAGTACTAACGTTTGAAGCCATGATAATTTGAATTAATGGTTTTATTGCGTCTTTTTGATTACAATTTTTCATTTCTTCACAAAATTAAATGTAGTGAAACTTTTCTATCATAAAAATACAAACATCTTGTAGCAATCTGTCAAGAAAATATTGTTCAAATATAGAAATTCAACTTTAGCAATAAGTTATATGTTTTTTGACACTGAAATGAACTCTAGAAATTATTTTTCCTTCTCCTTTCCAGGTGATCAAAATGGTGTGCATTGTCTTATGTGTCTTTGTAATTTGCTGGTCACCATTGCAAGTAATCATTCTCTATGGAATGTTCTGGCATTCTTCCAGCGAGCATGGAGAGGTGAGAAAGTATTATTTTAAAAATTAATGGTTTGATTATCTTGCTTAATTGTATCAAAAATGAACGCTATGAAAATTTTTGTTAAATCTAAAATAATTGGTTTTGTTAAACGAATGAAACACATTAAAGGCGATTGAAAATATCAAAATTAAACATTTATAAACATTATATATAAATTAAAATATTATATAAACAATGCATTTCCTCCACTGTGTGGATAATAGTGCTACAGGACATGGAATTTGTACATATTTAAGTAGTACATAACATCTATTTTAACCTTATTTGCACAATAGTGTGTTGAAATGCATTTGAAAATGGAATAAATATATCAAACGAATTCAGATGCAAGAATTTTGCAATAATGCTGGAAAGAAAATGAAATAAAAAGAAATCAGGTGCAAAAAAATTGCTACATCCATACCTGAAATCACATTTTCATTACAGATATTATTCAACTTGCCGACTTCCATCCCTTTCATGCAAGAATTACAATCAGTTCACTACGTATTCGACAACACAGAATAGATGCATAGAATAGATGTATATTATGAATATGTCTTCTAAATCATCTAAATTCATATAGCACTGATTTGCTAAAAGAGTATATTTCCGTAATCAAGTGTGCAAATTGAGAGAGCGCAGTGACCAAAATGATCTTCTAATCAGCCTTTGTTCCGAAAAACTTGGACACAGTGAATGTTTCACAGATTAAGCGATGGAAGGAGATGTCTCATTGCCTAAAATTGCAGTATCAAGAAAATTCCTTATTTGAAATGATGGAGCCGCAGCAATATCTGAATACCTAGTGAAATTAACAGAGCATATCATCGAAACATTTGTAATACGAAATGTAATTTTTAATGACCAATCTATACAGTTACACTATAATCCGATTGAGGTAAAAATAAATCTCATTAATCCACATTGCTTTTCAATCCATAAACCGATCAATGAACGGTGAAGTAAATGGTTTTCGCTCATCCTCATCTTAGGAAGGCAGCTAGCTCATGAATGAGGAATGTATAATGTATTAAATACATTCCGCAAAATAATGATCCCCACAATTGGAGGTAGCATATTCAGGTCATGCGATGTGGTATGTGTAATTATTCTCCCATGTGATTTGATTGTTGTCTGCTCCTCTAGTAAAGTAGCATTTTCTTCTGTTTCTTCCATTCCAGTTTGTGGCCTTCTCTGGATTTGACGTGAACGTGGTAGCCTAGTGATTATGATCACGTCAGGGTCGTTTTTAACCTACCCGGAGCTCTACGCACTTCATAGATACGCCCCCTCCTATTTCCAGAATACCCCTCTACACCTTCAGTCCTTACTTTTTCTGTTTTGTTTCGGGATTGATTTTCCGTTAACTTTCTTACTCTTTCCCTTTCTTTGTTTTTTCTGTTTCAATAGTCTTTCCATTAACCATCACCTATGAATCCGCCTTGTTATGGACTGACAGTTATAAGGAAAAGATAGTGGGATGGTTTGCCCACTCTTGTTCATTTCTTACTTTACGGCATCACGGACCACCCACCCATTAGTAAATTAGTACAGTAAATTACTGAAATCGTTTGCAATTACAGTATAGAGTATTCATTATTGTATGAACTTGTTGCGTGTTAATTATCATCTTTTTCGTCATTTATCGCTTTATCATCTTTTACTTTTTGTCATTCTATGTTGTTCCACTGTCATTGTACTTGTACAACGAAGATTTTCTACGAAACACAAATGATTTTTCCGGGAAAATCATTAATAACTTCATTGTAATCAATTTCCATTGCAAAATCATTTGAGTGCATAGCAACATCAAATTGTTAAGCTTTTAATTTTCCATTTTAGATCTCATTTCAGTTTTTACTCTCTTAAGGTTAGAAATGTTTCTCTCATGATTCACTAGAAGGTGGTACGTTTTCTGTAATTTTAATTTTTTTCTCTTCTTACATCCTCCCATTTTTTTTTTTTTTTTGCCCTAGGCACGCTTCTAGCGTGTCTATGCGGAAAATAAGCCCTGGATCGCGTACTCCTGGCTGGATTACCGCAGGTTTCAGTCTTGGTCCCGTCATATAGTGGGGACCGATGCGTGTTATATCTGTCTGGAATCAATGTGCTTCATTTGGTGTGATGTGGTATATAGGAGAGCAGTAGCACTCAAGTGACCCACTGGTTACTTGACCGGGTTTCAAAATTACTAGGTCTGTGTCCTCATGCTGCTATATAATGCGATGTTTTTATATCTTTTACTCACCTCCAGATTTCAGGAAAATTATTCTCCTCTCTTCGAAGTGCTAGATCATCCGATATACGCAAAATATTTTTGGCAGCGACATACTTTAAATGGCATAGAATCATTGTTTAGTTGAACAAAATGCAATCTCGCTAACAACGTACGCTCGGTATAGAGACAATTTCATTATTGCTGAAAGAATATTTAATAGAAAGACATCTACTGCCCTAATTCTTCATGCAGGCAGAAAACAATTGCACATGAGCTTGACGGTCAAGCAAAACAAGTATTACACACATATCTCTCTCTACAGAGGTCGTCACTTCACCATGGTTCAAAACTACGATGTCCTCGTCCAAAGTCCTCGTGTAGCTGAACAGTGTGAGGTTAATATTTTCTGAACATTTCGCTAAATTAATAATTTTTTTTAGTTTTAAAAAGATAGAGATAATTAAGTACATTTTTTACAGCCATTTGTGAAATTCGGCAAAATTTTAGGTATCTCCTATAGTAAACTGGTTGAGTCTCAAGACTCTGAGTCCTTTTACAGAAATAAGATACAGTAAAAACCACCGTATAATGCGCACTTTTAACACAAATAAAAATGATAAAAAAACTCAAGGATGCGTGTCATACGTCGGGTATAAAAACGACAGCTTTAAAAATAAAATAAAAGATGAGCATAGAGAAAAATTACTTCTTTCAAAAGAAATGACAATACTTATGAACCTTAAGTGTTGTAGTTCTAGAAATAACTATTTTTTCTAAAGCTTGGAATAATACCTGGGAAAGATGAGTTCAACTTAAGAACATTGCGTACGTACATTTCCAGTTTCTTCGTAAAGAGGGTTGCTCGTTATACGTAGCGAATACGTCTAAAAATTAAAATTTCAGCCTGAAAGTATATGCACGCGTTATACGGCGGATCGTGTTATTCGGTGGTACGCCTTATACGCCGGATTGTACTCGCGCGGTAGTCATTTACAGATAAAAATTAGATTAAACACCTTAGATAGTTTATGTCAGCACAATATTAATGATAAAAAAAGCATTATTTTCTATGTTAAAAATATAATTATTGATATTTAAATTACCCAATTGACTAAATCAACTATGTATAATCAGAGCCGGTTCAATGGTTAAGAAGTAGAGGGACCGCATCGTAAGCCCAAAGTTGCGAGCTTGATCCCGGCTGGAGTCGATAGACTTTCTGGATGCGAAAATACTAGACACGCATGTCGTATGATTATGCGGCCTGTGAAAGGTACCTTGAGTTTCAATTTGGCTACAGTAATTTCGGCAAAATTAAATCACGTCAATATTTAGCACCCGACAAGAGCTTGAAATACATTATTCATGTGTTAAAACTTGGTAGCGAGAACTACCGCTAGATAGTGCACCATGAAAGACTAACAACTGGGGACTTGTTGTGTCTGCAAATGCGTATTTGCAAATATACACCATTATTTAAGAAAAAAAAATAATAATAACCCATTAATAAAAATAATTGTATAATACAAAAATTGTAAAAAAATATATATATAGTGTAATTGAGGTTTATAACGATAAAATGAGTCATTTATAGATATACAGCTTCTGACATTAAAGTTCGGTTAAAAATCTTGTAACATTAGCGTAGATGCAATATTAACGAATGTTACCTTACTGTCTTTCGAAATATTCATCTCCCATAACTATGCATTGGTGAGATCTGCTATACATCTCCTGGAAAATTTGCAAGAAGTCTTCTTTTGGAATGGAGTTCAAAATCCTCGTTACATTTCGTTCGATGTTAGAAAAATCGTCAATATTGATAACAAGTTTTTCTTATTCCTAAATTCTGGGTAACGATTTGTCGCACGGATTCACGTTTAATCTGCAGTTCATCAGCTATTATGCGCACAGTGAACTGACGATCTTTGGTGATTAATTTCTCTCTTTCTTAACGTTTTCGTCACTGACTTTCATACTTAACAAATATCCAAATCGACATGCAAGTATCATAAATATAATATATAAAAATGTATCAATATAGTTCGGTATTAATTTTGGTTACTTTTGGTCTTACCTGATTTAACGACATTCGAAAGTTTTCATTGGTTTTTGTAAAGTTTACGTTATGTTTTGTTGTCAGACAATTTCTAAGCTTAAAAATTTTAAAAAATTACTCAAAACTGGACAAAGGATTTCTGAAAGTGCCAAAATAAAACTGTTTTATGTTTTTAAACATGAAATATATGTATTTTTCTGTACGTAACAAACTTCTCGCAAATTCAATAAACATCACATTGATATATCATCTTATACCTTTTTCTCAAAATTTATTAAACATAAAAACTCAGATTTTGAATGTATATTTATTAGGCATTTATATTATACTGAAGTGAATTTTTTTAGAATATAGTAATTAGTATTTATAAATGACAAATTTAGTTCTCTGGGCATCATTAAAAATTAATTGAAAATTGTAATTTTAATATGTTTTTAGAATATTTCAAAAATGTCACTTCAGTCACGCAATTATATGTAAGGAACATAGAGTATATGCATACAGTAAATTTACACAATTTAAAAATATAAATTTTAAAAAAAAGTAATTTTTGAACAAATTCTTACCTTTAGAAAAAAGGGGTTGGCATGAGTTATTAATCCAAAAATGTTATGAAATTTTAAAATCTCTTGCTTCCCCGTCAATTTTCTTAGTGTTGGTTGTGAATTTTTTGTGTTACTCTTTTAATGAATAAGCAGGGTTTTACATTTTCAGTACTTTAATAACCATTTTCCAGTATATGTGGTTGCAATAAGTACACCACAAAATGTTCATTGAATCCATTTTAACTTTTTCAGTAGCAATATTTTTATTATCATTTTTGCAAATAACTTCTTCCACGTTTTTATTAGTTTTCTAAAGAAAAAGTTTTGAAGGATTTAAAATTATTATCTTTTATAATAATTGTAAAATTTTGAAGGAGAATACCTTTTCTAATAAAAACACAAAACAACTACAAAGTTCTATATATCAAATTAAAGTTACAATGATTCATGAAATTTAGAAACTTCCCTCCAAAAGTAGGTAAACAAAATAACAGTTAATCTGGCAGTTAAAAAGAGTTATCTAAAGTTAATTGCTTATAATAAATAAACTAAGTACAGGCTTTGAAACTTTTCCCCATGTTTAAGAAGACAATGATATACTTTTTAACTGTCAAAATAGACGGGCAAAACAGCTGATTATTTTTAAAAGTCATTTTGACATACTTCTCATTCATAAATTAGTATACACTGGTGTCCAAAGTTAAGCATAATTAATAATTATGTGAAATAAGAAGAAACTGAAATCAGAATGGCGGAAACGTGATATGCGAGTGTAAAATGGTTATAAAATAAGAAGCAAATCAAAAGAATGAAAAATAATTAATTTTATTATCCAAAGTAGCAGTTTGAGAGAAAATTAAGCATAGCAAGGAGCATTAAGAAGCATTTAAAGAAAAAAATGAAAGAAAACATAAATAAAATACTGATGCTGCAGTTTAATAAGGCGTTTGTCACCTCTGACAGCCAGGCATGCTGCACAGCGATTTACCATACTTGCTATGAGATGATGAATGAGTTGTGGGCTCAAACGTTCCAAGCTTCTTGGAGAGCTCTCTTCAGTTCTGTAACGGAGCTTGGTGGGTGCGAAAGGCTGCAATTTGTGTCCCGAGCATATCCTGTACATGCTCGATCGGGATTTAAATCATTGGAGTTCGCAGGCCACGACATGCACTGGATGCTTTCCGTTTCAAGGAAGGCATCAATCAGCACCGCTAGGTGACATGGCACCATTGCCATCCATTAATATGAAGTCAGGACCGACAGCACCTCGAAACAAGTGAACATAAGGCTCAAGAACTTTTTCTCTGTATCTTTGAGCAGTCACAGACCCGTGTCATTAGAATGGAGGTCTGTGCGGCCGTCCATCATGATGCCTGCCAGTACCATTACTCTCCTTGATGGAAAATGATGTCTTTCCTTTATGTTTCTTGTTTCGAAACGTGTTCCATGTTCTTTCCATATCGTGACCCGCCGAGAATCGCTACTCCGACTAAACCGGACTCGTCACTGAACATTGCCCACTCTCCCACACATCAATGTTGATGTTTCAAACTCCAGTTCAAACGAGCACGTTTATCCGCAGACTGAGAGGAATGCAAACTGCAGGACTTCTGGCATACATGCCAGCATAATTGAGTCTCCTGTAAACAGTTGTCTCGAAATTCGTATTTCTGGCGACTGTGAGCGCCGAACCCAGTGCTCTGGCTGTAATGGTGCTCTGACTTCACGCACTTATTACCAGATATCGTCTTGGCGAAGGGTTGTGACTCTTGGTCAACCTGATACTGGTGGTTGCGTAACATCTCCCGTTCTTTGAAACCTCCGGCACAGTCTTGAGATCACAGACGGGTCCACACATTCAGAATTCAAGACACTTGGGTTTGTGATCGTGAGGATTCCAGCATTTCAACGATTCTTCCTTTCGTAAACATGTCCATTTGGCGTCTTTGTGCCATCATTCACCTTGTTTGATGGTTAACAACGTTCCTTCGCATAGCAGTTGCACGAAACGTGTCTGAACTGCCTATGCTGCGTGAATCTGTTTCTCTTAGTTCCGACATGCACTGTTGTTTCGCGCAGGACGTAGTCGACTCAAGAGTTTTGCGTAAACCTAATGTTTCTTCTTGACCCAATTAATATCCGCAATAAATTTGGAATAATTTTACGAATATTTACTCCAAATTTTTCGGATTTTACGATTTATGTTTAACTTTTGGACACCAGTGTACTTTAAATATCAAACGTATTATAAAGGTTATTACTACCTGAACTGCAGGCAGTCTTTGAAGAGGGTCAAGGGTCATAAACCCCAGTTCATCAATCCTTTGTGAGGATTGTTCACGCCAGAAATTTTTTGTTAACATCCCCCTTGTTTTTGTAAAAAAGTGTTTTGTTACTAGATATATGAACCCCTTTGAAGCGAGTGGATGGCGCTATACCCAGCTCCGCATCAATTTAACAATTGGTAATTTATAAATTATGAAAACATCTTTATTTTTGTTAATTTAAATTGAGTAACTAACTGAAATAATTTTTTTGACTTAACCAATCGAACCTGATATATACCGAAAGAAGCATAACAGTCCTCTTATTTAAAATAAGGCCTTTCAATTTTTTAAAAATATCACCTTCTGGTCTTTATCTTTCGCACGGACTTTCTAACCTTCTTCCGGAACTCTTCTTCTTATATCTCATTTTGTCACCTTTTTTAACTGACTTTCTAACTTTCTAGCAAGTGAACCTGAATTAGATATAATAAACTTAATTTGCATATCCCGTCTTCTTCTTAAGTAAAGGCTGATATTTTTCATGGCCCGAAAGATTTCCCAAGAGAATTAGTGAAATGACGCGTATAGTTCCGTAACAAACCCTAAAGCCAGTACACGTGTAGTTGATATAAATAAAAAAATGAAAAAAAGTGTTCTATAAGTGAGATGGGGGGGGAGGGGGATGATGAATGCGATAGCAAATTCTTACTATATTAAAAATATTTTTCTAAAATGAAATAAATAAAGACTTGTGGATGTGGAAAAAAAATTGTTCTTACTTCTATATAAATGTTTTTTCTTCTTCTTATTTTTCTAAATCAATATGTTTAGAAGTGATGATATGAATTATAATTATATCAATACGTTTAAAACGATAAACGATTGACATTTAATATTACCAGTTTTTATTAACTCGCTTTCTTGTATTTCTTTCCTGGTA